>CAUYRH010051400.1:0-16308 GCA_963574655.1 Perodicticus potto
GAAGACAGGCGCACGGCCTTCAGACACATGAAGAAATGCTCATTATCCTTAATCATCAGAGAAATGCAAATCAAAACTACCTTGAGATATCATCTAACGCCAGTAAGATTAGCCCACATGATTTGATTACTTCTATTCGCATCCTTTTTATCCAAATCTCAGAAACATCATTAGTTTTTATCAGTTATATTTTTTGGATTCCTTATAGGGTTTTTGCCACTCCCCCACATTGACCATTTAAAAACAAAGCATTTTTACACTAGTGACTTTTGATATTTTCTGAACTTGGTGTTTTTTCCCACAGTTTTCTCTCGGGGTTTTGTGAAACCTTTGATCTAGATTCCACAGATCTATCTGTACTGATTCTTCTCCCAGAGGGCCCTGGACATCTCTCAAGGAGATTTTTCTTCTCTTCCTGCTGAACGTGAAAACTTTCCCAAATTTTCACCTCTCTCTGCTAACAAATGTATTATTAAACAGTTACTTGGTTAATCATAAGTGCCTTGCAGAGAGGAGACATCCAATAAATAGCTATTATCAAGTGACTTCTTATTAATTTCTTCACTACCTTCCCATTCATTCCTATCCCTTGTTCTGATTAATAAATAAACATACAGTCTAAAAGTCAGCGAAGAATAGTTAACTTCTTTGGGTCCTAGATCCCCTTTGAGAATCAGACGAAAGCTATGAACTCTCTCTCTGAGGAAAGGCCCATCCATACAGAGGCATAGAATTTCGCCTAAAGGTAAGCTAGTTTATGTACCCAAACTAGGTACATAGTCACTAAGACTCTCTTTAATGACAGTATCAAACTGTCTTAATGACAGCTTTCAGCATGTCTGAGAACAACCTTTATACAGGTACTTTTTGACAATATTTAGCCCTGAACACTAAAATGCTACTGACTAACCCAGGTTATTATAAACTCTTCTGCTTACAATAATAGGAAAATCCAACATATATTCTTCTCTAACATGGCAAGAAGAATGACTTTTGTTAAGTGTTAGCATCACCATTTTCACACACACGTTTTAAAAACTACCCTTCTAAATCATAGTCATCTTTCTTTGACAAACATTTGCACCTGTTCTGGCTTTTTTCAGCTCAAATAAAAGACAAATAGTATATTCTATTGACCATCCAATATGATTTCATTTTAAGATGCAGCTTGATTTTATGAGACAAAGAATCTTTTGCTGATATCTATTCTTCAATTAATCGACAAATACTGAATACTATGTTAAGTATTATAGTGAGTTCTGGGATTATAAACAGAAATAAGACATGTTTATGAAGGGAAGAATTATATAGTTAATCTTTGATATACTCCCTTGGAAATAATTTGAAGAGCATTTAGGGAAATTAATAACTTCTTATGCTTTTCCTATGTATAGGATCCTTGTGTATTTAGGATTTTATTCTCTAATCCTTACCATCAATTAAAAAAAAAATCCCTCAAATAATTTTTCTTTCTCTCTTTGGGTATTTTTATTAGGTTTTCATACTCCTGCACACACCTTGTGTTTATTCATCTTTATTCTTTTCCTCAGGATTGAAAAAGTTTATTTCTCATCATAGGAAGCAAGTATTTTTTCCCTCCAAAGTATGTACCAAATACATATGGTATTGCTATGATTTTTGATTTATGTAGTAAGACTTGTTTCAAATAAACCTCAATAAGTTTAACATATTTTAAGGGAGAAATGATCTATATTTTTAGATCAATAAAGAACTAGATTCACTTGAAAACAAAACGAAACAAAACAAAACAAAAACAACCATACGGGCTCAGTGGGTAGGGCACTGGCCACATGTACCAGGGCTAGTGGGTTCAAACCCAGCCCAGGCCTGCTAAACAAAACAACCAACAAACAACAACAACAACAAAACTAGCTGGCATTGTGGCGGGTGCCTGTAGTTCCATCTACTAGGGAGGCTGAGGCAAGAGAATTGCTTGAGCTCAAGAGTTTGAGGTTGCTGTGAGATGCCATGGTACTTAATAGAGGGTGACAAGTGAGACTCTCTCTCAAAAACAACAACAACAAAACCCACCTACATCTACAGATTAAAAGGGGGAATCAGAAACCAGTGACTTTAAAGAAAAACTGATAATAGGTTAATCACAAAATGTCTTGAAACGTTTTTCTTTCAGTGATATACTTTATATGATAGGAATAACTCATTTCCAACCTTTAAGAAATAACAAAAGAGGATATGGGAATACAGACTCAAAATAAAGACAGAAGCACAAACACACTAGATGACGCTCTGAGTGTATATGTATTCCCACACATACAGGGCGGATCAGGGAGGTCATGTGGAGATAGCAGTCAAATCAAGTTCAAGTACAATTAGAGCACAATTCAGAAGTGAAATGATCTCATTTGCATCCACCCACCCCCTTTGCTGAAAGCACAATGCTGTCTGCTTTGTTCATTGCCGTATTTCATGTGCCTAGATTAGAGCTTGGCATGGAATAGACTCTCACTCAATAATTAATTGATTGGTTGTTTCTTTACTATTACAATAAAACATATTCTTGGAGGGATTATAAATCAAATCTCAGAACAGGAAGACAGGCAAGAAGCATCTACCAAGCACAGTCTCCGCCGGGCAGCCTGTGCTTATTTGTGGCTTTCAAAGTAGGAGATCTGTGTAGCTTTGCAGAGTGTTGATTTGCAAAGTTATCGGTAAATGTTCTGTCTGTCCAAGCTATCTAAAATGTGAATAAATGACATGCAGTCTTTCTAGGCTGGTTACAAAAAATAATCCACAATTGCAGACTAATGGATATCGTCCTGGTTGCTCACTTGCTTTCCAAATGCAGATCTTGGCTAAAGCTCATGTGTACATATGATAATCATATGCCCGCACAGAAATGACATCCAATTTCCAATATAAGCACTCACGCAGGAGCATCTGCCATTAGAAGAGACGGCGACAGGGGAGGGAGGAAACACAATGTAGCTGTCCCAGAGTGGATGGGGACCTCTGACCCAGTGTCCTACCGTGGTGTTATCACGCCCTCTCCATTTCTCTCTCTCTCTCTCTTACACTCACTGTCTCTGGGGATCAAGACCAACTCACAGAGGGGTACTGACTTTGGTGGGGGAAAATCAATGACCTATTCTCTTGGTCAGAGGATGGAGTGTGGAGATGGCAGTCAGCACAGCAGGAGGTGGAGAGGAAAATGAAATAAAAGAATGCAATATCAAGGGATGATGCATATAATTATGCTTGCAGAAAAGTATGTTCAATAAGCAGATTGCTGGGGAGTGGCAGAGACTAGCTTTTCATAAATATGAAATTGGAATTGGGTTGTAAAAAATTAGGGCACTGGAGCTTTTTCCCTGAGTAAGGAAGGGATGATAATAGAGGTTATTTCCATCTCCATTGCTACCTGCCATTTATCAATCACCCAATTACGCTTGGTGGAGAGGGCTGCAGTCCATGTTCTCCATCATGCAGAAAACCTGGGCGAGGTTTCCGTGGGACTTCCTTGCTTTGTTTATTTTCGATTTTTGAATCCGAACTGGTTGTTAGGGAACTAAGGAAGAAAGGAGAGAAAAAAAGAAAGGATCAAGAAGGGGAAGGGAGGGACAAGGGAGGAAGGAAGGAAAGGAGAAAAAGGGAGAGAAGATGGAAAGAAAGAAGAGATGAGGAGGAAGGGGAGGGGGGAGACACAAAGAAGAAGTGAAGGAAGGAAAGAAGGACAGGGAGGGGAAAGAGAGAGAAAGGGAGAGGCCAGAACAAGCTCTTCGCGTGGGAGGAAAAGTACATCTGGCTGAGTCCAAGCTTTGGGAACTTGGCCACTCCCCTTTAGCCATTGCAGAAAGGGACCTGCCAAGATGAGAAATTACTGCAGGAGGGTTGGATATTAGGATTAATTGTCTTGAACCAGAGCAGTGGAGCAGGTATGCAAGTCATATTGAGGTGGAGATACTGATGCCAATGAACAGTCTTTACTGCTTTTTCCCCCTAAAGAAAAGCAGAAACGTGAGCGATGATGCCAACTTTTTCACCACAATGTTAACAAATTTCAGAAACTGTAACAAATTTTCAGTTTGTTCACAATTTGCATCAAAGGAAGGTGCATGATTGAGGTTGAGCAATTGGAAATGTCCTTGGTCTTACCGTAGCCCAAGTTTACATTTTTCCTCCACTCCCCAGTGACATTGGTTGGTGGTATTTACATTGGCCATTAGCCTATTCCTTCACGAGTTTAGGTTCCTTTAAATTATTCCTATAACAGTTTCAGGAAATTACTTGTGGACCTTCCAAGTCAGAGATGTTAAGACTGAGACAAGACCCTGGATGTGTTCATCTGTAACTTGTCACTCACTTCAAAATCATTTAGTTCTCAACTTATATAGTGCTTCCCTGTAAGTGAAATGAAAATCAAAGGAGCTCGGGGGCTGTGTGTATTTTGTACTTTCTCAAAGGATTATGACAAGATTCTGTGTAACCCCCCAAGTGACATGACCCCTCCCAGGAATTTCTTAGTTCTTCGTCCCAATTGTCTCAGTCCAGAGTTAAGGGGAACAACAAAGACCATCGAATCATTGTGTCTTTTCCAACTTATTCACCTTATCTGTGAATCACCTAGATGTTTCGAATTCAGATGAGCTGTAGATTTTCTTCTTCCTGTCCATATCAGCAGCATCCTGATAATTCTTTCCTAGAAGCCCAATGGAAATGAAATATTTGTTGATTAAACTCCTTATATGCCTATTTGAGTTTCCTATCACGGCTGTAAGAAATTTACACAGACCCAGTGGCTTAACACGACCCAAGCATTGAGTTTTATTGTCTTGTGTAAAATGAGTGAAAAGAGCTGTGATTTTTGGAGAATCTAGAAAGAGGCTGGGCTGCCTCTACCCCTTGTATCATGACGCATCTGTGGGGCCTCTGCTTCTATTGTCACATCTGCTTCTCGGATTCTCACTCTTCTGTCTCTTCTGCAAGGACCCCTGTGAAGACGTTGGATCCACCCAGGGAACACAGCAAAATCTCCTTGTCCCAAGATATTTAACTAAATGACTTTTGAAAAATTTCTTTGGCCAAGTAACATGTTCATGGGTTCTAGGGATTAGGGCGTGGGCATCTTTGAGGGGCCATTATCTGCCTACCATAGAACCCAGAATTCAAATTAAAAAATGAATTAGTATTATTTTAATTAGCATATTATGTTTAAAGAGAGAGAGATTCTGCTTTCCTTTCAAGATTTCCTTTCTTTTCCTTTAGTTTCATTGGGTTGAGTTTTCTAAAAGTAGAACTGGGACTTCCTCCTCCTCCTCCTCCTTCTTCTTTAGAAAGTATCAAGTTGTCACCCTTGGTAGAGTGCTGACGTCACAGCTCACAGCAACCTCCAACTCTTAGGCTTAAGCAATTCTCTTGTCTCAGCCTCCCGAGTAGCTGGGACTACAGGTGCCCACCACAATGCTCAGCTATTTTTCTGTTGCAGTTGTCATTGTTGTTTGAGCTGACCCAGGCTGGATTCAAACCCTTCAGCCTTAGTGTATGTGGCCAGTGCCCTAACCACTGAGCACGGGCACCACCAGGTCTGTGACTTTCCATAGACATATTTTGCGATTTACCAGACATCATTCTTTTAGTCTCTGATGTACCCTGAGGATCTGAGGATGACCAATGAGCGAAGATAGAAGTGAAAGCCCCCACAGTCCATCAAGAACCCATCAACACATGACTTAATTAATAAACTTTGGTATATGTACACCATGGCATCATTTGTACGCTTCTATCAATCTTAAATAATAAATAAATAAGACAAGTTTAATAATCATGATGACATAATTAAAAAGAAAGAAAAGAAGTTAAGCCCAAGAGTTTGAGGTTGCTGGGAGCTGTGATGATGCCACAGCCCTCTACCCAGGGTGACAGAGTGAGACTCTGTCTCAAAAACAAAAAGAATGACAACAACAACAAAACAAAATAAAAGAGAAGAAAGAAGAGAAGCTAAAGTCCTCCAGATTGGTGCTAGACCTTATTTGCTCCCCAGGAGTCTTTGTGGACTCCCATGGTGTTGATCTACTTTTGTATTTGTAATGTTTTGTCTTGTTTTCTGGCTTATTGGGGGGTTGATCTTAATAACATTTAAATATACACAAATGAAAATACAGCTTTATCACATTCTAGAGACTCTTTAAGGAATGGACTGCCTATTTCCAGTTGTTAGTACAGGACATGTCATGCAGTAGATTTGCAAACAATGTTTCATTGAGATATTAATGATTAAATTATTAATGTCCTGACTTAGTCACCTAATGGTTACTCAAAATTCCCAAATTCTACTTTAATTGTCAAGTGAAGAGAAAAGTGACACGGTCTTGGAATTCATGGTGTCCTTTGGTGGACCACTGGTGGGGCAGAGCTCTGGGGTGGAAATTTCTAGTATTTCTCAGAATGCAGCCCCTTTACATACTCCCAAAGGCAAATGAGCATTGCCGGTTGGTGGTCCATGTACAAGAGAAGCTGAGAGACCTGCGGGAGCCTAAGAGGAAACAGCTACCAAATCTCGGTGGCAATCCAATAGACTAAGCCCTTGTTTCAGTGTAGAACTAAATGGCCAAGAAGAAAGCAATACCAGAGCTCACCGGAGTTCATGGAAACAGTACGGGGAGGGAAGGGAAGATGATCTCTCAGAGAGCAGAAGGTAGCTGGAGAGACCTGACATCCTCCTTGGGTGAGAGCTTCTGAAGCACAGGTATTGAAGGAGGGCCTGAGCGTACACATTGAATGGCTACATGAAACTCAGATCGCCTGGAGAAGGCAGAGTTGAGATGACTGTTTGGGGAAGTATTTGTAAATGGCAATTATAACCTTAAGAGAAATTATATTGTTTCCTTATTGGAAAAGAGAATTTAGAAAGGGTCCCCTTTGGATGATCACCTCCTTATCAACTAACTCCTAGACCTTCAGAGGGCAGTTACCCTCCAGTGCATACCCAGGACTTTCAAGTCCTTTGTCCTGCTAGCGAGGGAGAATGCTGGAAAAGTTATTTGTTAATGTCCTCCAAGTCTGTGTCCTAGATCTTAACTAAGGTCACTGTTTCTTTAAACAGGTGATGTGGACTTGCGCTGTGCCCATCACAGAGCAGAGGCTCTGTCTAATTTAGCATAGTGCAGGCGTCCTTGTCAGAGCCAGGAGAAGCTCCAATCCACTTTTCAGTCAGAGCCTGACCCCATCAATCAGAGTGGCCTATGGTCACAATTTTCTGGGAAATGTAGAAAATCATCATCTACAGTAAATCTACTGCCAGAAATTTCCCATGTAGTCTATATTTTATTTAAAATTTCAGTCTTCTATTGTTTTTGTGTGTTTAAATTTTGATGTAACAATACCTAGATGAAGACTAGCCAACTTGACTATGGCCTACAAAATGTCTACAAAAAAAAAAAAAAAAAGAAAGAAACAGTTTTTTTAATTGTTATTTTAATGTTTATTTATTTTGTGGTAATGATAGTTTGTAAAATCAAAAAGATCTCACGTTGGACATGTTCTTAGCCTCAAGCATGTCTTGACATGGCTAACAAAACAGTTATGTTTCCAAAAACATTGCTAAGGGAATTGACAAAAAGGGAAATGCTTGGGACCAAAGGAGGACAGGAGACTTCCAGGTATATAGCATGCATGAGCCGAGGTCTAGAGGCTGGAGAAAGACACATCCCCTTTTGATATGAATATACAGCGTGGTGTAGTTTCAGCCAGGAATGCCAGTTGGAGGATTCAGGGTATGAGACTGGATAAGTAGATTGAGACCAGATTCATATGGCCTAGATTGCATCGTGGGGAGGAAAGTTTAAGTAAAAAAAATGGGAAGAGGATGATTAGAAATGAGGAGGTGATGATTTTTGTGACTTCTACCTCATTGGTCTTGGTGAAATATTAGTTCTTAAAAATGAACACAAAGTTATTTTAAGTTGTTTAATCCCCATGGTATCAAACCAGACTCTAAGGATCAGTCAGCTCCTTCAATACCAAGCAATCCAATTCATCTTACTCTTACTCAGATCAAGTCCAGAGAGTCTTGACCAAAGAGTTAGTCAACTTCTGTCTCAATAGATGCATGCTTTGGTTCAGCCGCTGGATTATGACCAAGTTCTCCCAACTTGCCTGGGGTTTCCATACCCCAATCTCAGTCCTACTCTCTGGGATCACATGGGTAGTTCTAAATTGTTTCATACATTATATAGATCTGCAATTGTTCTGTAAAACTGCTGACCCTGTTGACACAGTATTTCCTCGGTGAACTTGCTCATGGAACATCCTGTTTCCTTAAGAGTAGACTCTGGGAATAAAGAAAAAAAGTCTGGAAGTGACCTGATGAAAGAGAACAGACAATTACGATTATGATTATTAGTTATATAAACAGGTTCCTGCTCTATTTCCTAGGCTGGAGAACAGTAGGCTGGCTAATTATTTTTTAAAAATTATTTGAGAGAGGGGGTCTCACAGTGTTGCCGTGGCTGGTCTCAAACTTCTGGCCTAACTCTTTAGCCTCCCAAAGGGTTAGGACTACAAGCTTGATCCACCACTCCCTGCCCAGTAGCTATAAATTATTGAGCTGATACTTTAGGACAGGCCTGAAATCAGTCATTTGCATGAGCAAATATCTCTGCTTTACAGTTGAGGAAGCTGAGTATCAACAAGGCCACATAGGTCATTTAAGGTCCATCCACATGGCAGTGATTAGACTCAAAATGTAATTGCAGACCAGCCCCACTGCCCAGGCTACCTCTTTCCCTTATCCCATGAAGGCTGCTATTTGCCAGCCCAGCTACATCAGCTACTTCCTGTGAAGAGTGTGGCTGTATCTGAGAGTATTCACTACAAGTACAAGGGAGTAATCAAGTTCTCTCAATCTAGATTGTCTCCTAACCACAGTTTGAATTTGTAAATAGCCCAAGGATGTAAATAGTCATGACAAATAGAAATTAGGCTAGTGGGTATTTCAGGACTTGGGAATGTGAAGAAAAACACCGGGCGTAAATAAGTTGAGTTGGGAGGTTGTAGAGAAAAGGGGAAATAGGAAGTATGCTCTTGCCAGTTTAAGAAACTAAAGTGTTTTTATCAATGAGTTTTAGAGTTATCTAGAAAATGTGGAAGAGGCAGAGCAAGATGTCTGAATAGAAACCTTCAGCAATGATCCCTCTTCATGAACACTTCATCTGACAACTACGCACTCCAGCAAGCACCTTCGGAAGAACGGAAACCCAAGTGAGCGGTCATACTACCTGGTTTTAACATTATATCAAGGAAAGAGGGCAGAAAAGATGGTCTTGCACAGTCTATGCCACTCCCACTCCACCCTCACAGCTATTCTTCTTCAGCACGCTGAGTGGAAGAGGAATCTCAGTGCCCAGGGAGGGAGAGTAAAGCAATTCTTGGACATTGCATTGAAACTTGGGGTCACTCTGGCACAGGGGAACACAGTTGAGGACAGAATTCAGCCAGTGCCCATGGATGGAATGTTTTGATCACTCCAGCTAGGAAATCCTCCACCCTGAAGACTGAATCTGGCTATCCCCACCATGACCAGACAGAGCAGCCGGGGCCGTGGACTAAATTTGGAATACAAGTTAGGCTACAGGGGCTGCGGCTGTGGCAATTCCTATGGCTGTACTAGCTCACAGCCAGTGGACTTGGGTGCATCTTACCCAGTGAGACGCCAGCAGTTCTAGCCAAGCCAATGCCTGTGTCATCTCTCCCCAAACTCCAGGTGGAGGGGACTGATGGGGACAGGTGAATGTGCAAATTCAGAAGAGCTGTCTTGAAGAAATTCAGTGAACTTTGAGACAACATAGAGAAAGAATTCAGAAACCTATCAGAGAAATTTAACAAAGAGATTGAAATAAGATGGGAAAAAGTCAAGCAGAAATTCTGGAACTTAAGAATTCAATTGGCTTGTCTCTCAACAGCATAACTGACCAAGCAGAAGAAAGAATTAGTGAGCTTGAATACCAGCTATTTGAAAAATATGCAGTCAGAAGAGTAAAAAGAAAAAATAAATAGGAATAAAGTATGCCTACAAGATCTAGAAACTAACCTCAAAAGTGTAACCCTAAGAGTTATCGGTCTTTAAGAGGTGGTAGAAAGAGATGTTCAGTAGGAAGTTTATTCAAAGAGAAAGAGGTACAGGAAGGGCATAGAACACCAAGCATATCTAACTCAAACAAGGCTACCTCAAGGAATTTAATAATCAAGTTCCCAAAAGTCACAAATAAAGAAAAGGTACTAAGGGAAGTAAGAAAAAAGAAGACAAAAACAAAAACAAACATATAAAAGAAGAGGTCCAATACATCTGTTGGTAGACTTCTTAGCAAAAATCTTATATGCAGGGGAGAGTGCTAAAACTAAGAACAAAATCTTAACCCTAGAATATTATATCCTGCAAAAATATACTTCATACATAAAGGAGAAATAAAGAGCTTCCCAGGCAAATAAAAGCTGAGATATTTCATCAACACTAGGCCTGTCCTATAAGAAATGCTAAAATGGGAGGGTGGAGCAAGATGGCGGCCGAGTAACAGCTTCCTTGCAACTGGGCACGGTGAGACTGGGGAGAGAGGACTTCAGGCATCTCTAGCAGGTGGGATCTGCCCAGAAACCTCCCTTTGGGGACACAGGAAGACAGCATGAGACTTCTGGACACCCTGAGGAAGGCAAAAGCGGCGGAGACTGGGCAAGTGGTTGCGTATGTTCATTCGGTCTAAGAGTGTTGGCAGCTGTGGGTTGGGCAACAGTGGGACTGCAGGCTGGAAAGGCCTTGCCTGTGAGTTGTTTGGGTTTCTTTTGGACTTGGCGCTCGGTTGAACTGCCTTGGGAGAACTTGGGCAAGAGTGCAGGGGTCTTTGAGTGTTGTCTGGGACCCGAGCCTGGGCCACTGAGCCAGATGGAGCTACCAGTGTTTGGTTGTGGGCTATGTGGAGCCATTGTGGGAGAACTGCCCTGGCAAGCTCCACCCTCAGGGTCACAGAACAAACATCGGGCGGGAGTGAGTAATCTAGTGACTGAGCAGCCTCAAGGCGGAGACTGAGATGGCTTACAGCCTTAGCCCTCAGGGGCATAGGGTGAGATTTGTTTTGGCACACTGGGTAAGTGGATAGCCACTTAAGGAGAGATCCCAGCCATAAGCACTTTCCTGGGAAAGCCTCTGTTTAGCCCAAGTTAGCAATTTAAAGTGTCTTCTAAGCAGGCTGAGCTCTCCACCCTGCGGGGGTTTGAGAAATCATTAGAGACACAGGGTCACTCCCTACAAAGACCCAGTAACAACAGAATGATTCTGCCAGGGTGTGATCTGGGAGAGACACCTCCCCAACTCTGAGGACGGTCATAGGCAACAGTGAAAAATAATCATGAGGCAGAATCAACAGAAAATCTCTGGCAATATGAATAATCAGAGTAGATCAAGAAATGCTAAAAGGAGTTCATCAATCTGAAAAAAAAAGGATGTTAATGAACAATAAGGAATCTTTTGAAGGAATACAACTCTCTGGTGACTTGAGGACACAAACACAGAATACTCTTATTACAGTAATTGTGGTGTATAAACCACTTATATCTTAAGTAGGAAGACTAAAAGACAAACCTATCAAAAGTAACAACAGCTTTTAGAGAGACAGATCACATAAAAAGATGTGGATAGAAACATAAAATGGTGAAAAAGTAGAGTGGGGGGAGTGAAAGGACAGCATTTCTGTTACACTTTGCCTTCTTGTTTGCTTGTAAGCAGAGTTGTCTTATGTTCATTGCAAGCCTTCTGATAACCTCAGATCAAAACACCTACAACAACAGATATGCAAAAAATAAAAAGCAAGAAATTAAGATATGGTACCAGAGAAAATTACTTTTAACAAAGACAAGAACGAAGGAAGAAAGAGAGCAACACAAAACAAGAAATTAAAATAAATTAAATTAAATAACATGGCAGTAGTAAGGCCTTACTGATGAATAATAATATTGAACGTGAATGGACTGAGTCCTCCGATCAAGAGACACAGAATGGCCAAATGAATAAACAAGCAAGAGCCAACTAAGAAACACACTACAGCTATACAGACACATGTAGACCAAAAATAAAGGGAAGGAAAACAGATTCTATGTAAAGGAAACCACATAAGAGCAGATGTAGCTATGCTTCCATTGGATAAAATGGTTTCAAGACAAAAATTGTAAGAAGAGACAAAGGAAGTCATTATATAATAATAATGTGGACAATTCAGCAAGACGATGTAATATAATTTATAATTTATACTAAATTTATATGCACCCAGTGCAGGAGAAGTCAGATATATAAAGAAATATCTAGAAAAAGTGGGCAATTGCTGGCCCAGGCTACTTAGATGGTGCTACCTAGCAGTGTCCCAAGTGGTACCCAGTATCCTCTGACAAGGTCACTATGATTCACTGTACACCTTGGGATCCTTCAGCTTCCTGCCAGCCATTTTGTTCTAATAAATTTGACTTTACAGGTGATTGTTATCATATAAAGAGAAGACATTACTTTAAATAGTTATATAGGGTAACATTTCTTCATAGGCTAAGAAAATTAAGAAAAATGGAAAATTGCTCTACCTTTAGCATGAAAGAGCAGAGACTTTACCAGTATTTTAAGCAAATCATGTGAATACTTTATGGATCATGTTTGCTCACAGCTTATTAGAGAACATCCTTTGACCTGTGACCTAGCCAAATCTTAGCTGTGCTATGAAGCATTCTACTCAGCCAGTAAGCATTTCTTTTCTGCTTGGAGGATAAATACTGGGATTAACTAGTAAATCTTTTTTTTTCTCAACTTCTATCTATACTTTCAGAAAACTATTTTCTCCTATTCTAAAAATTGCACATACTTGTTTTTGTAGCCTATGTTTTACTGAGTAGCTGTGGAAAAAATAATTATTTTTTTAAATTAAATCATAGCTGTGTACATTAATGCAATCATGGGGTACAATGCACTGGTTTTATATACAATTCGAATATTTTCATCAAACTGGTTAACATAGCCTTCACTGCATTTTCTCATTTATTGTGTTAAGACATTTATAGTCTACATATAGTAAATTTCACATGTACCCCAAAATAATTATTTTCATTGACTCATTTTTGAGCAAAAAACACTAACATAATTGATTATAGTGGGAAAAAAATTGAGTTATTGGATAATATGACCCTATATTACATCAAGGATTTGAGTATTCCTGTCAACTGCATAATACAGCCACTGACAAAAAACTAAATTGAAAATAAATTTTAGGACACTCAAGACATTAGAACATGATTTCTGTAGTCAACCGAATTGCCACTTTGAAAAATAATGCCTAAGAAATATGATGAATCTTTGGATTAAGCCATTAGGGATACTTGAGAATTAGAACTTTTGCTAAATATATGATTCTTACTTAATTTTCAACTTGATTATGAAAAAGAAAAAAATACCATTCTAAGATAGACGTTTATTTCTTATTTTATATTTGAAATATAATGATTTCATTATAATATCTGCAAGCATATTTTAATTTAGAAATCGGTATTTAATGTGGTTGAGTTTCTTTGCTGCTTTTAACTGATGATGTGTTTATAATCAACATTTTTATATCACAGAATTACAGTTGCTCAAGAGAGGAATAGAGTAGTGACTCCATCGTGAACAAGCAAATTATGAGGTCCTTTAGAGTTTTTCCTTTTAACTGAATGGGAACATCAATATTTACCATTGTAAAAGATGTATTTGTGTTTCTAACAGTGACTGGCTGTGACTTGAAACAGTACTGAGGTACATGCTGAGCTCTCCTTTTGAGATGACCTTGAGGAAAAGGTGATTAAAAGCCCATCATCACGGGACATTATCAGATTTCAGAGAAACATACTGCTGTGTTAGTGCAGTAAATTCTCAAGAAAGAATTAAGCTTGGGAAGGGCAAATAGTTTAAACATTGACCATGGAAGCAGAATGAGAATTGTTCATGGCTGTGTTACAGGCAGAGGTCACCCCAGAGGAAAGTTAGCCAAGGGCACATCACAGCCCTTGCTTCTGAATGGTCATGTGAGTTCATGCAGCTTCAGAATGGGCAGTTTTGGTCCTGAAGTTACCCCTAGCATGCAAGAAGGACAAAGCTACCATTGGGCATTTAGTAATAATAGCCTTTTCCAAACCACTAGGGCCATATGTTTTCCAACAACGAATGTTTCAGACAAAGGAAAAATTAAAAAGAGGGTGCCTATGTGTAGCTCCCTAGAGCAATCTAACTTTCAAATATCTCTGAGTAGTTATTAGGAAAAGGTTGACCTTGGGAAGCAGCATGTGCGCCAACACCTATGGAAGCTAACGTTTTAAAGAAAGCTCACTTTTTAGAGAGAAAGACCTAGCGTGCATCTCCCATCATTCCCCCCACAGAAACCCCACAGGTGTTTGGATAGAAAATGGAAGAAAAACAACCAGGCATATAAGAAAGAGAAAGTAAAGACCTTAAGGTTAAAAATGACAGCAACAGCAACAATAGCAAATAAGCAAAAAGAATTGTGTTTGTGTGTGTGCAAAAATGTAAGTCATTTATTATGCTGAAATTTTTAGTGGCAAGTCCTGGGAAAGATAGCATGTAATGCGGGCAATGTTGATGGGAGCAATATTATTAAGGGTATTTTCTGTCATATTGAAGGCTTTGCTTTCCTTCTCTCCTTCAGTAACTTCCAAGGAAAGACTCAACATGGTCAACTTTTTTCCTCCATGAATGGTTAGCTTGAGATATAGGACAGGAAGCAGTTACAAACACTCATGAGAGAAGTCAAGGTGTAAATTAGAGTAAAATAATTAGAAATTAGAATTCAAATGAGAAATATTCGGAAAATAAGTATTTTATCACTTGTTATTTTGTCAGATAGAAGGGTAGAGACAGGAAGAGAAGAATCAGGGATAATCATTAATGTTTTACCCTGAATGGTGATGGAATTTGGGGGTGCCATAACTAAGTTAAAAAGAGAAGACCTGATTCAGAGCAGGTGATGTTCATTATGGGCATGATGAACTTGAGAGTCGGTGGTCTCTGTAAATATTTGAAATTCAGAAGCAGGGAAATGCATAGGTTTGATAATTGGGAGAAGAGTTTACACCAATGCTTTTGAACCTTTTTTATTTCACAGCACACTTGAAGCTACAGTTAAACTTATTCGGCACACTTAAATTACGTTAATCAAAAAAAAAAAAAGGAGTAAAAACAAAGGAAATACTTACGCGTTTTGAACTTCTTTTGACAATAATTTAATTAATGATCTTTAAAAGTTTTCCTCAATACACCAGTTGGAAATCATTGGTTTAGACTATAGGGATAGATTTGGGAGAAATCAACATATAAATAATGGTAATTGAACCCATGAGAGTGGATACCATTAACTGGATAAATGCATGGGTGCAAAGAGTGGTGGAATAAACTAAATGCTCTAGAGAATACTCACATCTCAGCGTGTGGATAGAAAAAGATTGGCCAAAGCAAGGCAAATAGGACACAGAGCAATTCAAGAGGTCAAGAAATCAATTAAAATAAATATTCATTACATTAGACAATGTACTCTTACGAGGTGGGACAAGTAAGTTCATGAACTCATCATAGTAAAAGTACAACATACCTCCTTGCTGAATGTAACAGGTGGCCAAGGGCAGTGCTCTGCAGGTGACCACCGTGATGTACAGTGAGGAGGCATGCAACGTTGTTTCTAGAATGAGGATACAGACTGAATTGTCAGACCTCCTATGTAAGGTCCGAGAGAGTTAGTGATCTCTTCACTGTTTGTTCCTTGCTGTTTCCCAATCGCTAGAATAATGCCAGGTATATAGTAAGCTCTCGATATTTATTAGAAAGTCACTGATGACCTCAGGGATGGGAACTTCAATACAGCAAAGAGGTAAAATGCCAGATGAGCCTGGAGCAAATGCATGGTGAGGCACTGCAGATTCCAGAAGTATAAACTCTTCTTCTAAGGATTTTGGATGATAATTAAAAGAGAAAGACATTTAAAGGGCATGGAATAAAGCAAACGCTTTTATTTCAGAACGAGGGAGCCTTAAAATTATTCATAGACTGGGATAAGTCAGAGATTCTAGAGCAAGAAAACATGAGAATAGGAGCAGAATTCCAACAGGAAAGGCATAGAGGCTCACTGCCCGTAGCACACTGGTCACGGTGCCAGCCATGTACACCGAGGCTGGCGGGTTCAAACCAGGCCCAGGCCTGCTTAAAAACAATGACAACTGCAACAAAAAAATAGCTGGGTGTTGTGGCAGGTGCCTGTAGTCCCA
>CAUYRH010051402.1:0-21110 GCA_963574655.1 Perodicticus potto
TGTTAAACATAGCCTTCATGGCATTTTCTTAATCACTATATGAAGACATTGACATTCTATATTTAATAAGTTTCACCAGTACCCTGCTAAGATGCACTGTAGGTGTGATCCCACCAATTGCCCTCCCTCCACCCATCCTCCCCTCTCCCCTCCCCTCCCTTGCCCTTTTCCTTGTATTCTTGTGCTATAATTGGGTTTTAGCCTTCATATGAAAGCTATAAATTAGCTTCATATTAGGGCTGAGTATGTTGGATACTTTTTCTTCCATTCTTGAGATACTTTGCTAAGAAGAATATGTTCCAGCTCCATCCATGTAAACATGACAGAGGTAAAGTCTCCATCTTTCTTTAAGGCTGCATAGTATTCCATGGTATGCATGTAATTGTGGTGGTTTTTAAAGTGCTCAATCCTGTTTTCCTTTGTGCCACTTTTAATATGTACAAATAATAGAATTGTCAGTTCCTTCTTATAGAGAGAGGGGGGAATTTACATTTCTTAGAGATGTAAGTAAGAACAGGCTTGAGTATCTGGATAGCTGTGTCCTCTTCCTGGGCATCATCTTATAGACATCTGTCTGGAACTGTGACTTGGGGAATAACATTCCCTCATCCTCCTATTGCCCAAATGTGACAGTGTGAATGGTTCTATAGTGTTTGCTAGCAAAGAGGCATACTAAAACAAACTAATAAAAACAATGAAATCAACAGTGTGTGAAATAGCCAAGCTGTGGGCATTTGGGTCTTAGAACTGGAAGTCTGGAACAGGAGTGTAAAATTTGTGAGGTCAGTAATTACCGAGGAGGTTTTCTAGATAAAGTCATCTGAAGGCTTAACTGCTGCTTCCTGGAGTACTTTAGGCTAAGTCTAATGTGAAGGTTTATGGGACCTAGTGAAGATAAAGGACCCTAATAGCTACTATAGGGCAAATAGATCTATAGGGCAAGTAGATCCCACTGGTCTAAATTCCTGAATATATTTCACACAAATACATGAATTTTGGTAGTCTCAAAACCAGAGCTGGGCCAGACTTTACTTCTAAAATCAATGATGACTCCACAATCCCTATAGCTGGCTGTTTTGACAGTGTATACCTCCTAAATTGGAAAATCCACAGGAGATCTATAAAGTAGTATCCATATAGGTAAGGTACCTATTTTCCCAGTCTCTTTGAGTGTTTTTCCACACAACATTTAGAGATTTGAGAACTCTTTTCTGACATTTTATGTGGGGAATGAAGTCATCCATTCAAAGGCATTGGGACTGCTAGTAGCTGCTGTTACCCGCCTCCAATAAAGATGGTTGATTACTATAACATTTATATAAACTGGTAATTTTACATCAAAAGAATAAGAAAAGAGAGAGGGAAAATTTCTTGACGCTGGTTTCATAATATTTTTAATCTTGGTTTATTGCCAGTGACCATATAACTATTAATCATTCTTAGCAATATCTAAATATACATGTGCTGTAGCAGAAAATGGCAGAACATAGCACAACAGAGAAAAAGATGAGAATGAAAAACAGCGCAGTAATATCTCGCTATGTAGACGGATTTCCAAATGCCCTGTCCTCTGCCGATTAAGCAAGCATCCTAACACATTTGCACAGATTTTAATAGGTAACGGTTTTAAAATACTCTTCATTAACTTCCTAGAATTCGTAGTCTCCTTGAGCTCTGTGGCTTAAGAACAGAGATGCCTGTGGATCTTAATTTTCTTGCAGAATCTCCCCAGTTCTTCTCTTCCCACTTCACTTACGAGTGTATTGCTTAAACAAAATCTGATGTTTTTAATTGATAAGAATCTCAGGAGAGACCAAATAGTGAGGAGAAATGGCAAAATTTAACTTCTTCGATGGAAGAAACAGTAGGATCTTCCTGGACATCACTTCTGCTGAGACTGAGAAGGTCAAGCGTTTGTAATTAGATGCTGTTGCTCAATTCAGCGTAATGCTAAAATTCCATTTAAAGTAGCGTAGTTGCTAGGTACGTTTTTGTGTTAATTGGGAAAAATTCTGATGCTTTTTATTAGCTATAGTCTTTACACAAGGAAATTAAATTTTAAAGGTTGTGATTTAGAAATAACATTGTGATTTAGAGGGAGAAAAATGGGAGGACATATATCACATATGTTGCTAATCCACATATATCTTTCCTCTGCCAGGCAAGTGCTTTGTATCTTTGTGTTTATTAACCATTACAACAATTTTCTGAGTTGGTTCTGCTATTTTCTCCATTTTTCAGATGATCTGAAGAACAAAATGTTTAAATAACTTACCTATCTAGTAAGCGGAGTTGTTGATAGAATCACTTTACTTGGTTAAAGACAATGTCACGCTAACCCTGTGTTCATCACAGGTTATCACTTAGGTGAATTTGGTTTAATTGCGACTAAATGGGGTATTAGAAGTGTGATCGACTTAACCCCTTCTTCTCATCATTGTTCAAAAGAGAATAAGTCCTTGGTGAATTTATTATTGCCTGTCAGGAAAAAGAAATGTGGCTAAGAGGAAAAGAATCAAAACTTCACTGATAAAATTGATAGACAAATTGATTAAAAAACCAAGCGGTACTGCTGTAATTCTATATTTATTCTGTGTTTGTTTAGGACATGAGTCTTTGAAAAATTTAGCACCAAGAGAAATAACTTTACATGAGTTGTCTTAGCATTTTCAATATTATTTCACTCTATTGCAGGTGAAAAAGTAGACCTTTTTCAGCTAATAAAATTCTGAGAATAAATAATTTCTTAATTACTAAACCAGCACTATCTTCTTTAGGATTTCAAACAAAGCTGAATACTTAAATATATACAAAAACTTAAATATCTCATTATTTTCAAACACTACAGACTTATAAAAGTTGAAGAAATGTTAGATGAATACCAGAAAACTGACACTCGAGAAAAGCATGCTGTGTTCAAAAGTACAGTGATGTCCAAGACTGGGGCTCAAAGTCCAGCACTGCCACTCCCTGGCCATGTGACCTTGGGAGTGTTATTTAATTCCTCTGTGCTTCAGTTTCCTCATCTATGAAATAATAGTGCCTCACAAAGTAATGATTAAGTGAGCAAACTTCTGTAAAGTTCCTAGCTCACAGTAAATACTATATATATACCAGCTACTTTATGAGTCAGAATCCTATCTAGACAAAAGAAAATCACTCCAGGAATTTCAAGCAGTAGGAATTTAATTTAAAAAATTATTTATAATAGGGTCAAAGGGTGGAGGAGCAAAAAGAATGGGAATTGTCAGAAGTGCAAAAAAAGGAAAAGAGAGCCTACAATCAGTAAAGTTTTCAAGCCCTGCTACTGAGTCAAATCAAGTTCTCAATACCATTTGCAATAGTTGCAATGAAATAAGATGAATACCTAGGCATGTACTTAACCAGGAAGGTGAAAGATTTCTACAAGGAAATCCACAAAACACTGATGAAAGAAATCATCAATGACAAAAACAAATTAAAAAGAATCCATGCTCGTGGACTGGAAGAATTATTACTGTCAAAATGACCATACTACCCAAAGCAATCTACACATGCAATGCAATTTCTATTAAAATACCAATGTCATTTTTCACAGAAATGGAAATGAATAATTTGAAAACTCACATGGAACGCCCCCAAAGCCCAAATGCTCACACTAATTATGAGCAAAAAGAATAAAACTGAAAGAATCACATTATCTGACTTGAAATTATACTTCAAGAGCACATTAACCAAAGCAGCATGACACTGGTTTAAAATACAGACATATATCAATGGAAAGGAAGCCCTGGTCGATACGTGGTTCTAGGAAAACTGGATAGTCACATGCATAAAAATTGAACAGGACCCTTATCTCTCATACTATGCAAAAATTAATTTGAGATAGATAAAAGACTTAATGTAAGGAACAAAACCATAAAAATTCTAGAAGAAAATGTAGAAAAAACTTCTTGACATTGGCCTATACAAAGAATTTATTACTAAGACCCCAAAGGCAAATAGAACAATAGCAAAAATAAGTAAATGAGAATTAATTAAATAAAAACTTCTACATAGCAAAGGAAATGATCAGAAGAGTAAATAGATGACCTACAGAACAGGGCTTATATCTAGAATCTACAAAATTGCAAACAAATCAGCAAGAATAAAACAAACAATACCATTGTAAAGTAGGCAAAAGACCTGAATGGCAATTTCTCAGAAGACCGACAAATGGCCAATAAACATATGAAAAAATGCTCAACATCTCTAATCATCAGGAAAATGCAAATTAAAACCACAGTGAGATACTAACTTACTACCTCATCTCTCCTAGAATACTTTTTATTAAAAAGTCCAAGAACAATAGATGCTGGCATGAATACAGAAAGAAAGGAATGCTTGTAGCACACTTTGGGTAGCCCTGCAAATTAGTACAATCTCTATGGAAAACGTGTGGAGATTCCTCAAAGAAATAAATGTAAAACTACTATTCAATCCAGCAATCTAACTACTGGCTATTTACTCAAAGGAAAAGAAACCATTTTATCAAAAAGACACCTGTGCTCAAATATTTACTGAAGCACAATTCACAGTTACAAAGACAGAAGTGACAATGACATGGAATAAACCCAAGTGACCATCAATTCATAAGTGGATAAAGTGCACGCCGGAGTACTGCCCAGCCATACGGAGGAATGAAATAATGTCTTTTTCAGGAGATTGCATAGAACTAGGGCCGTTATCCCAAGTGAAGTATCCCAGGAGTGCAAAAACAAACACCAAACAGACTCTCTAAAATTTGCAAGCTACCTGATGGGCATACAGGGACCAAAAGAGATGTAAAGGATATTGGAAAGCAAGAAGGGGAGAAGGAGAGAAGGGGTGAGTGATAAAAACCTACCTGTGGGGCATGATGAACACTATTCTCGTGATGGGCACACTAAAATCCCCGACCTGACATGGAATAAACCCAAGTTTATTCCCCCCTGACATGGAATAAACCCAAGTTAATTCCTCCCTTTATGCATGTGACTAGGCATTATACAAGGTATCCATGCAACAAAAACATTTGTGTTCACACTAATATTTAAACATAAAAATAAACAGGGACACAGCTACCACAGTAGTTTGGGAAATATAGTTTATAGACACCCAGCCCTAGCAGTCTAGAATATGGTTTAGTTGAAATCCAGCCCTACTCTGAGCCCTTGAGGAGCTTTGAGGCACGTACAGATACATCCCTGTCTGAAGCGAAGGATCTGCCCTTTTTTTGTACCGCCAGCTGCTGCCTCCTGGGAGAGGGCCTAACATTTCAGAAAGTTCTCCAGATAGGTGAGGTGGCTCCTCACAGAACAACACAGAACAATTCTGGGGAAAGTAAAGCTTTTCTGAGGAGAGTACATAGCCAGTGCTGAGGACTGGGCTACTTGTACACCGGCTTCTCAAAGCAAAACCTATCCATTATATTCCTGTCTGTAAGTGGCATCAGAAGCACTGGCCCAAGAATTTACAAATGGGAGCATGTATTAGAGAACGGCACCTACTAGGACCTGTGAATTCCTTATTTTTGAAGATGTAAATTGGATAAAATAAGGAAAACAACATCAAATATGAAAATTTACATGATTATAGACATTTGCATATTAAAGATACATTACTAATATTGTAGAAAATCAACCAAACTTTCCTAAAAAGAATAGTTTTCTGGGAATAATTTGCTGCTTCTGAGACTTTTCCTTTCATTCTTTTTTGGATTTATTTCCTAATTTGTCACCAACCTCTTCATCACTGCGTGATTTAGAATCGAACTCAACTGTACTTTTAGTACCATGACTTCAACAGACCTTCAAGCTAATATTCTGGAGTTCTACCATGAGTCCCTCTTGTTGTTCACTTTCTCTCCTTAAGAAAGCTTCCTCCTGGCAGTAAGAAAAAAGTAATAATTTTTACATGGTAGTGATTATTAATGGCATGCTTCTGCATGGGAACTTTCTACAAGCGTTTGCTGCTGGTATTTTTCATCCCCGTATGTTATTAAAGTTGGAATGGATTTTAAATGTCATCCAATCATTCTCTCTACTGACGAATGAGAACACTGAGGCTTAGAGAAATGAAATGACTTTTCCAAAATTTCAAGGCCAGTTAAGGGAAGCCAGGAGCCAGGCATCAGTTCTTTGCAATGTAGCTTATTGGCCTTTCTACTGCAAAGCAGTTTTTTTCAGTCATGCTAACGCAACTAGATTCTAAATTATCTCTTATCTATCTGTTCACTTAATATCTGTCTCATTTATTTATACTTGAGCTTGCTTCAGAAAGGATTTAAATTGGCTTGTAGAGATAGACACAACACAATGACATTATAAACATTTAATACATGAAGTGAAAGGAAAATGAATTTGGGGAAAATAAGCAGGAGTCATGATAGAGGTTAATGGATAGAATACTTGGTGTGGGACTTTCCACTGTCTGAAGAGAAGACATTCATTAAGATCTGAAATTTCTACTGAGCAAAGAAAGCGGCACAGTCTCCTCAGTGTGGATCAGGTAACTCGATCCTCCGTTACGTGGATCACCATAACAGTAAACAAAAATCAGCCAGCTGCTCAAGAGACCAGTCAATACTCTGACAAAATTGATACACTATTTCCTTAAAGAAAATGACACCCCTTCAAATAAATAAATTACAATTAAAGTCAGCTGATTGGTCTTTTCCGAACATATATGTCAGCACCCAAAAAGAAACTAAGAGATTTTACAAAATTATAAATAGATCTTTGTAATATGTGTATTATAATTTAAAATATGAATGTATTTAAATTCTTGTCTTACTATCATTATACTAGTATATTTAAGCATAGTTCAGGGAAAGTCACAATAGGTGGTAAAATTGCAGCCCCACAATGTCATTTTTCTACTGAAGCTTGAAATTTTGTTTCTTTTAAGTTGCGAAGTCTTACCTTAAAGGATACTTCAGGATCTTTAAATATGGAAGTGTTCTGAAGGTGTAAAGTACACCACCAGTCTGAAAGAATAGTGATTAAGCCTGTAGTGATAGGTACAGTCATCTAAAGACAGTAGTGCTGTAAGATATAAGCCCAATTTACTCGTTTAAACTCTATCTAGTGTTTTTTAAACCATTCTTTGAATACAGTCTATAAATGATTAAGAAATTCATAGAGAGACATAGCCCTAATTAGATCCTTGCAATTTCAGGATCTAAAATTTCAATTTCAATTTCAATTTCAAACTTGCTAAAATGACTTAAGAGAGAGGTTACCAAGTTATCGATTCTGAAAAGAAGAATACAAATGCCTTTATCTTTGATTGCTCAGAAACTCAACATTCTCATTCCACTAAGAGATTGATTTGAAGCAGCCACACTGTGACTTTTTAACGTCTTAGCCATTGCTGTCCATAGGATCCACGCTCATGCTTGTGTGGGCTTTTCTATTTTTTAATGTTGTTTATTTTTTTCTTCAGACATCATTTCAAAAGTCATTTTGATCAGGTTGGCAAATTTCCTATAAAACACATTCTTCCCAGAAGTTATGAGATAGACTACCCCGTTCAGAACATTCATGCTGGAATCATAAATCATAAACCAGAAAATCAAATTCCATTTTTCATATCAACCTTATGGAAATGTATTTTACTTTCCTTAAGAGATAAAATGGTAATAACAGATTCTTCGTGGCCACAGTCCTTAATTGTTTGACATACATTTCAATTTCCTTAGTATTTCTAGTTCATTCGGATAAGCGAACTTAAATCCGTATTCATCAGCAGGGGACTATCAATGGCTTTGTTACATCTTGGAAGTTTCTTTCAACACAAGATACTCATATGGTGAAAATATGAGTCATCTGTTAAGAAGGCTTTGCCCATTTTTTCACCATTCTTTGGAAAATCGTCAATAATGGTCCTCTCTTTCTTGAGAGATCAGAATTAGCCTTTTTCCAATTATCAAATTGTCCTTATTAGTTCATGTGGAATTAGGTACTACTGCTTAAGCAGTTCCAGATTCACTCTCCTCCATGGGGGTGGGGGGGGAGTTGTGCCTCTTGGCTTATGTAGAGTGGTATATATAACACAATTCTTCTTTTAAGCATCATAGTTTACGCTTACTGAATCATTGATAATGCTCGTCATAGTGCTTTGCTTTTCCAAAACATTTCCTTTTTGCCATTATTCTTGAATTATATTTTCTTCTTTTTGTCTAGCAAGTTATTATGTTTGTTAATGAGTTAGAAAGAAGTGATGCTTACACTTTTCACTGTGTGCTCAAGTATATGGTCCAATCTGATCTCATAACATTAAGAACTGAAAAATATTTTGATCAAATGTCAAACACAAGCAGAGCATATATTTGCATGTTACTAGAATAGTACTTTATGTCTCCCTATCAACACCTGACATTCATTTAAACCATAATTCTTTTTTGCCACACACACATACACACACACACACCCTACTCATCTCCCATCTTTAAAAACCAAAATTTGTGTAATTTAAAAAATCATGTCTTTTTAATACTTATTCTACTCTGGTTATATAAACCAGGAAGCATTTGCAGCAATGGAACCATGAAGTTAGCCTGTCATCCTAATCTTTTCTGAGATGCATCTTGGCTAATTAGCAAAAATGTGAACAATATCAGCCTAAATTCTTTCTACAATCATTAAGTATTTAAAGACCCATAAACTAAGTATCTCCAAATCACAAAGTCACATTTCTGCATCTTATTCATTATGAAATCCTTGTGTTTATACTAGTACAATGCAAGACTACTAACTTGAAAGTGTAGACTTTATAGACACATATCAAATGCATAAGTTTGCTGTGTCAGCCAGGGTCCTGGCAGTAAAAGATTGCACACTCAAACTGAATACTTGAAGAAAGTTTAATAAAGGAATGGATTGCTAAGGTGTGGACAGAGTTTAATGAAAATAATAAGAGTAGTGTTGAATGTGGGAGGTGGGGTGGACTGTTGGGTGTCCAGTGGACCCCAGCGTGGGAGAGTGGTCAGCAAGGGAGATGGCGCTGGAAAAATCATGAAGCTTACACTAAAGTGTAAGTCGTGCATAACACCTGAGAGCCTGTAAGGACACATACTGTTTCATGTGCCAAGCAGCAGCCTGAAAACAATGCAGCACCTGTCCTGCTTCCCGGAATCTTTTTATTGGGTACACAGCAGAGTATACGTGCAAGGATGCACAGTAGTCAGTCATCTGCAGCCAAGGTTAAGAATGAGATTGGGGGGATGACGATCCCCAGGAAGGCTGGGTAAAGGGTAAATAGGGACAAAGGGTAATCGAACATCCGAAGTGGCCAGATAATAACGGTGCAATGAGAAGAGAGAGGAGGGCGAGCAAGTCTCATCCCCTCAGACAGACATCTCAGCTTCTCTAGCCTAAGCTACTAGTTGACGGCCTCAGCTGCCTGCACTGCTGATTTCCTCATGCAGGGAGAGTCACGTGGACATTCCCCTGACTGGGCACTTTACCCCGAGTTGGAAGGTCTGTGAGGAATCCAGACTGACCACCTCCCACAAACTACAAAGAGTTGTTACCCCCAGGCCAGATGGAGAAAAGTAGGAAAAAGTGACTGGAACTTGAAAATAGCATCTGGAACTTGAGAGATTCCCGAGAGAAACTTCAGCCCTCTTAGAGAGAAGCTGTCAACATTCAACACTCAGAGAAGGAGCCTAAGAAACATATACACTTGACCTTTGAACAACTCAGGAGTTGGGGCACTGCCCCCTGGAGCAGCCAAAAATCCTGGTATACTTTTTGACTCCCTCAAAACATAGTCACTAATAGCCTACAGTTGACTAGGATTCTTCCCAATACCATATAGTAATTAACACCTATTTCATATATTATAGGTATTATGTGCTGTTTTCTTATACTAAGCTAGAAAAAAGGAAATGCAATTCAAAAAATCATAATGAAGAGAAAGTATATTTGCTATTCATTTGGTAGAAGTGGATCATCACGAAGGTCATCATCTTCATGTTGAATAGGCAGAGGATTAGAAAGAGGAGACTTGATCTTGATTTCTCGGTGGTGACGACAGAGGCAAAAAACAATGGAGGAGATGGAAGGGAAGCCAGGAGCGGCAGGAACACTCAGAGTAACCTTATGGAAATATACTGCAATTTCTGTCAGACCTTTTGCTTTTTCATTTCTATGAAAAGTTTTTCTGCACAGTATCAGTTCTCATTCCACCATTTGCTTTAGTTTTAGTGCCTGTGTTACCCCTGATTTCCTTCATCAATTTTGTAATAAATTCTGTGCATTCATGTACAATATCTGGACACAGTTTTCTCCAGAAGGAATTTATTGTTTTGGGCTTCATGGCTTCCCCAGATTTTTCTATAACAATGATGCATCTTCAATGTTGCGATCTTCCAGACTTTCATGATGTTTTCTCCATTGAGGTTCTCTTTCATAGCGTTGGCAATTCTTTCTGCAGAGTACATCGAGCCTGAATGAGAGACATTCTGTTTATGGTCAGGTATTCTACTTCAGGGTCTATTAGTGTTGAACTCATCGTGTTCTGGGTATCCAGGGTCATTGCCCTATATCAAAAGAATAAAAACAAAACAAAACAAAACAGCTCCTTATTGGCATGATACTTCCTAATTTCAGACATAAAGCATCAATGCAATCAGTTCAGAAAAAGGGTTCTCATTGTCCAGACTTTCTTATCATACACCAAAATGCTGACAGCTGGTGCCTTTTCCCTTCAAACTTCTGGAATTTATAGATAAGGGAAGTCCTGATCATAAACTTTACTGCATTCACACAAAACAGAATTAGTGTGCCATTCCTGCCTTAATTCCTGGTACTGGCTTCTCTTCCTTACTAACAAATGTCCTTTGCGGCATAATTTCCCCTCCCAAATAAGGGCGCCTTCATCTGCATTAAAAACCTAATCACTTAGAGATGCCAAAAACAGAGAATACCTTGAGCCTAGGAATTCAAGGCCAGCCTGTGCAGCATAGTGAGAACTTGTCTGTTCCAAAACTTTAAAAATGAGCTGGGCATGGTGGTGCACACCTCTAGTCCCAGCTACTCTGGAGGCTGAGGCAGGAGGATCACTTGAGCATGAGAGTTGGAGATTACAGTGAGTTGTAATCCTGTCACGGCACTCCAACCTGGGTAACAAACCCTGTCTCAATAAATAAATAAAGCAAAACAAAAAAACACTGCTCAGGCAAACATCTTTTCTCCTTAAAGATTTTCTTAGTGGAGTCTTCTGCCTCTAGATAGGTAGACGTTACTTCTTCTGTTATCTATACATTTTTAAAGCGAAACTTCTGTCTAAAATTATCAAATCATCCTTTACTACTATTAAATTTTCTGGTTTTAGATTCTTCTCTTTCCTTTTGTTTTTAAGTTGTCATACAATATCTTCATTTTTCCTGGAATCGTATTAGTCCCTACAGGTATGTTTTAGTGTTGAACTCTAAACAATCCTGCACCCACATACAAAGTAAATTTTCAACAAGAGACAAAGTATTTTGCAAAACATGCAAAATTTTTATGCCTGCTGGTGTAGCCACAAAAACAGCTTCATGAAATTTGGTTTCATTTTTACAATAGTCCTTCTTCCAGATTTAGATATCTAGAAATGGCAGACAACTACAGCTGCAGACCTCAGTCATAGTACATATCAAGCAATCAATTTTATCTTGCTGTGTCAAGTGTCAAGTATCATTCCACTTCTTGAAAGTATGTCCAGCATCACTAGTAACACTTCATGTGGGTGTTATTCAAGGTTTATGATGTTGAATTAAACATGACAAAAAATGTATAAGAATCATGACAGATCACTTTTTATTGTGATCCATAATTTACTGGAAAGACAAACTACTCGCACAGAGATGGTTAGCATTGCCTAGCATTTTGAAAAGATCCCTTCAACACCTGAGCTCACCTGAATAGCAACAGGTGACCACAAAATTCTTTACAGTAGTATGGTATGTACTACAGTGATTTTCTGCAGTTATGATTTAACATTGCATTTTTACCTTCGGTTACATTTCTTTTCACTGTGTACCATGTATGGTCTGTGTTTAAATGTGTATGTTTCAATAAATTTTAACTTTCGGTGATAGATCTGTATTGTGAACTAGCGCAAAAGAGAATGAACCAGTGTGGGAATGGTGGGGAATGAGAAAAAAGGTACAAGAGACAAGGATGGGATTGGAAGGTCTGGAGCAGTCACAACTGCAGTTAGCACCTAAATATAAAATCAACTTTATTTTATAGTACCTCATCAGGGTTATTTATGAGGAAGTGGCATAGACAAAAAACATGTTTTTGGTCTTACAATATGATTAGAAAATGTAAATAACTTTATCAAGAACAATTTATTCTATTAATGGTTTCTACTGTATAACATCATTAACATATGCTAAAGATGAGAAATAAAAAGGGAAGAGTCACATTGTTTTCTACATAGTTTCTAAAGATTAACTAGATAAAGAAAGAGATAAGTGACTTCTGGAAAAACATCTAAGAAGGAGAAAAACATATTTTAAGAGGAGGAAAAGCATATTGACTCAGAAGGAAGGAGGAAAGAAGCTAAATGTGGTTCCCTGAAAATCTCCCAGGCCATGGAGGCCTGCCATCTCCCAGTCCACTCTCCACAGATCTGTGCATATTTTATGGTAGCAAATAAAATAGACTAGTATCAACATATATTTTATGCATTCATAGTACACCCAACTTTTTAATGTTTCTGATAATTCTAGGCTATGAGGTTTATCTGCAGGATTCTTCAAATTTTCAAAAATCTCCAAAAATAGTTTCAATATATTTATTGAAAAACATCTGCATCTGAGTGGACCCTCACATTTCAAACTGTGTTACTCAAGGGTCAACTCTATATACTAACCTTATTCTCCCAGCAGTACCTGCAGAATCCAGAGGCTGGGGAATCCGTAATGTAGCTGCATCCTGGGACATTAAGCAAGGTGAAAAAAGGTAGAAAGAGGATCTAGAGAGAGGATATAGAAAATATTTGCACAATCTCTATACCGAAAAATGGTAAACAGGTGGAGCAACATGGCAGGCACAAGACAAATGTTTTTAGTTCAATTTGAGCTATTAAACATGCATTCCAGAAGTGGGATTCTACAAATTTTCTTATTAGAATTCAATGGACACACTTTAGCATCATACCTTTACAACAATTTCTGAAACCACTTGTCTTCATACTTCCAGAATGGCCTTTGATGGTCATGCACATAATAAATTCTCCATCAACTCCTTTAAAGATACAGAATAACTTTCTTCTTACATTTCCTGCCATCACCATTAGCCTTTTATCTTGTATGAGTTTCCATTAGCAGTGTCTCAGAATTTCAAGAACAGTCATGGATCCACGTACAGTGATATGCCAGATTTGGACAAATAACACAGAATGCCATCTTACTTTAACAGTCATGATCAAGGCGATATGGATTGCTGCCAAGTCTGAGAGAATTGAGATCAGCAGCAACAAGTCACCTTTGTCAAATGAATTTATTTAGAAGAGCTCCATGGCATACCTTGTGGTTTCACTGTGATGCTGTCTCATAGAGTTAAAATGATGTAGATGAAATTATTCAGTAGGAACTTAGAAACTCCTCTTCTCAATTTTACCATGAGAAAAAAATGCCCAGCTCAGTTAAAAAAAAAAAGTAGTAGTTCCAGTCAGTTTCAGAGGGAAATAGATGTAAGAAGAACCTTTTCTGCCCACAAGGATGCATTGCCTGCAACAATTACCATTTGGAAGTTGTGGCCTCAAATTTTAAGCTTCAATGTGATATTTTTTTAAAGCAGGGAAGTCCAGCTATGATGGAAATTTACATGTTTCACTCTTCTGCAGAATACATTGCATCCAAGAAAAGGGTTTATTTTTCTCCTTTAAAAACTTCAATATCTTGAGCGACTGTGGAAAATAACTTGTACTGGGTAATGCAGTAAAGGCTGCACATTAACTATGTAGCTATATTACTTTTTAGGCACAGAAGCAAACTCTTCATGTTCTCGAAGCTAATTAAGATAAAGATTTGCTTGGCATGCAATTTTGCCTTAATATCTTTTATATTGAAGTCACTCTGACTTACAGAGCAGCCTACATTTTAGTCACTGACCCATAAAATACAAAGGAAAGCTGGTAAAAGGATAACAATCGGCATTTTGAATAACTTGCTGGGAAATGCCTCATACTTGAAGGATGTTTTAATAAAAATTCACCAACCAATTCCAGTAGCTTGAAATACTACAGAAGTACAAAGAGAAAATTTGAATTACACAGCTCCTCCTCCTTATTTAAAAGATGTTTTGATCTACATTTAAACCTTTCTCAATGTGGTATCTTGTGAGTTTTGAGCTAGCAAAATGCAAGATGATAATAGCAAAACTCAATAATAATGATAAACTACACTTTTGTGCTTTACATTTTTCTCTTAGTGAGTGCCATTTACATCTCAGCACCATCTTTCAAAAGCTCTCTTCATTTAAAGAGCCCCATCAAGTAAATGAAATTGGAATTGGTTTCATAATGTAACTATGACACTATTTTTAATTATTTTTTTAGGTAGTTCAAACATAGAATCCTAACCTATTTTTTTAAAATAAAGGTTACTAAAAGAAATTTCTTTAACTATAGTCTTTAATCACTTTCCTAACACACGTGTTCTGCCTGTGCTGTACATAAAGCCGGAATACTCTGTTAATGAATCTATTTGTTTCTGACTACTTTTTCAAATGATAGTTTTGTTTTTTTGTTTTGTTTCACATATGTATGAATGCTCTGAAGATGCCATATCAAACATATTCCAATACCAAAAACCGGGAGACTTAAGCAGCAGAAATGTATTGGCTCACAGTTCTGGAGGTCAGGAGTCCAAGATTAATGTGTTGGCAGCCCTGGTTCCCTCAGAGGGCTGTGGGAGAGAATTTGTTCCTTTCCTTTCCCCTGCTTCTGGTGGTTTGCAAGCAATCTTGCATTCTTCACTTTGCAGATGTATCACCTCCATCTCTACCTTCATCTTCCATGCTATTCTCCCTCCGTGTGTCTCTTTGTTCAAATTTCTCCTTTTATTGCTAAGCATATGCTCAGCAATCATATTATACAAGATGCCCAACCTGCTCCACCATAACCTCATCTTAACTTTAGTAACTATACCAGCAACGACCCTATTTAAGGATGAGATTACATTCTGAGATCCTGGAGACTAGGACTCTAACGCGTGAATCTGGTGAAAATGAATAGTGATGTACACATCAAACATGCTTTTGCTGGTGCATTATTGAGGACAGCTGATCCTTGTACAATGGCACATACCCTTTGATCCTCTCTTATATTTCTGTTATTCGATGTAAAGAAATCATCATGTATGGTCACATATATAGCTATTAAGATTTTCATTGTAACATGGCTTTTGCCAAAAATGACAGAGATCAGAGAAGAAAGAAAATGCTTCAATGTTTACCATCAAGGGAGTCATTACATAATTCAGATCCATCATTAAAATGAATTAATTCTCAGCAACCATTCAAATGACTATTGTAGAATGTTTTTATTAATACGTGAAAATATCCATAATACATTTTAAATGTACAAGCACATTTTTATGTAGTATGTTCTCATTAAAATCAAAGTATGTAAAATTGTTTGTACAGTAATATAAAAAGTTATGTTAAATTATTTCTGGGAAAGTAGGTTATTTTTATTTTCTTCATTTTTTCTTATATCTTTTTATTTATTTATTTTTTATTTTTTTTTTGCAAATTTAGTAGTGTTTATTAGATATATTCTCTTCCTATCTAGAAAATATATAGTACGTATAGTAAAGATTCAGTTTTTTATAATTTTCAATCTTCAAGACCAGCAGACCTAATATTTGATTGGGTTTCTAAATTCTCTATGATATCTTTCAGATGATCTTCATCTTTTAAAAAATATACATATAATTCTCTTTCCATTTGATACAATTTGTTAGTTGCCAAAATTTTTCTTTTTGTCTTCACATCGGCCAGCCATCATCAGTAAGGAGATGACTTAGCTTATTCATTTGAACTTCAACTTGATAAAACTGCTCCATTAACTCCTGATCACTAAGCAAAAGCTGATTTCCTCCTTTATATAATGCATCACAAAGCATATCCACATCATTATTCAGTCTGGACAGAAAGAAAAAATGTTCTTGAACAGATACTGCCAACTGATCTCGTACTAGAGAAACATCCTGTTTCAATTTTTTGGCCACTTCCTCCAGGTTTCCATGAGTTATAAACAATTCTTTTTTCTTATTCTCTCCCTCTAAAAGTTGATAAAGCCTATGAGTAGAATAATCCTTGGTATCAATGGTGTTTCTTTGATTCATCTGCTGAGAGATTGATGAATCTGTCAACATTTCTAATCGCTGGTAGAGCATCATGTTACTTTGACTAAGTTCTTGAACCAAATTTTCAAGTTGATGATGTATGTCCCAATGCTTTCTTAATTCAATTTCATATGATAACTGTAGAAGTTCAAAAGATGCCTTTTGCTTTATCAATTGATTTAAAACAAACTCTTGTCTTGTTGTATAAGAATCTTGTTTGGCAATCTGCAGATCATAATCTCCCTTTACGATGGGCATATTCAGTAACTGGGCATTCTCTTTTACCACAGCAGGCAAAATTTTGTCTTTCATATGAGTGATTTGTTCTTCAAGTTTCCTAATCTCATTGTTCAAACTAGAAATTTTAGCATCCAGATTTTCTTCACTAATAGCCTCAGGAAGGGCCCACTCGCCGCACAGTCTCAGGCCAACACCGTCCTTCACTCCCAGAGCGCCTCGCACTCTTATATCTTTTTAAAATATGTTTTACTTTTACAATAAGGGGAAAATAAGCTCTGTAATAATGTACTTTGTTATGGTTAGACACAAATACAACTTACTTATTTTTCTTCTTTTTATGAAAAGGAATATAGAGAAACTTTATTTTTACATTATCTCTCTTTATTTTAAAATCCATCTATTTTCTAATAAATATCTCTAAAATTTTTTTAAAAAGAAGCTTTTCTCCACATGAAGCAATTCTTAACATGCTTTACTGAATGTACATTAAAAGGTCAAGAGAGGCTGGGCTTGGTGGCTCATGCTTATAACCCTGATGCTCTGGGCTGAGGCAGGTGGATGGCTAGAGCTCAGGAGTTAGAGACCAGCCTAAACAAGAGAAACCACTCTCATTCCCATTTCTACTAAAAATAGAAAAATTTAGCTGGACATTGTGGCAAGTGCTTATAGTCCCAGCTACTAAGGAGACTGAGGCAAGAGGATTGCTTGAAACCAAGGAGATTGAGGTTGCTGTGAGCTATGATGATGCCCTGGCACTCTACCTAGGACAACAGAGTAAGACTCTCGTCAAAAAAAAAAAAAATGCCCAAGAGAGGTATTCTATATAACTTTCATCTTATTTCCTACTCTGCCTTATTGAGACTACAGCATGAGAGTGTTTTCATTCTGAGCACGCCTGCCAAAAGTAGAACACATTATTTTGCCATAGCCCATGGCATCCCTTTGCAAATCAGCTGTCAAGTAACTCACCAAATGTAATTTATCCAGTTCTCCTTACAGTTGCTGGAGGTTTAGGAATTATAGAGTAACTTGCCAGTTACTGCATTTTCTCCATGGCAATACTCTATTACTCCATCAAGCATTAGAATATGCCCACACAAAAGGGTCAGGCCAAAGAATGCAGTGGGCCTAAATGTCATGTAGTCAGTGACGGCAACAGCCCTAAAAGCAGGGTAATTACAAGCAGGCAAGGGCTTCAGTGAGTCAATCAAATTTTGATTATACATTTGAATGATGTGGTGCCAAAACATAGTAGCCAGCTGCCTTCCACAAGCTACAGTTTCTACAAAAGCTATAAACAAGGTACAGGGTATGGGTGTTGTCAGATTCTTACATTTTTACCAGGCTATGATTGGAAAAGTTATGTTGAAGTGTTGTAAGGTATTGGTTCTTATGATGTCTCAGAAAGAATGGAGAATTGAAAAAAGAGCAGATGTTTTTCTCAGAGTGCAAAGGGGAAATCAGTTCCCTATTGTCTTTAGTATATCTTTTGATCATAAGTAACATTAAATTTGGTGGTAGTATATGTCCTGACTATTAGCAATTATCATCTGTAGTAAAATAAATAATAATAAATAATTTAATATAATTTTTTGATATTTTATAATATCTAACCAGTATATTCACATACTTGTCATCAAATGACAAAATATTTATTGAATGCATGAATAAAACTCCATACATCTAGTTCTTTAGGGGAACGCATTATTCAAAGTAACATAACCATTCAAAATGATTAAAACAGCACACTTTTTGAACTTGATTTTCGTTTGACTGATAGCTTTTAAAAGTGGTTGTGTATTATTCCCACATCATAACTGGCCATATGAAATATAATGCAAATAGTGATTTATAGCCTCAACTTTTATGATGTTTTATTTACATAGAAATTCAAGTCAATGTATAATGCATGTTGACTTTAGACATGTGCTTTCTTGGGAAAACAAGTTATAATTTCATTTGTCCCTTTTACTATTTTAAATGTGTAGAACAAGATTTGAATAATCTCCATAACATAGTTTTCTGTATATACACACCAAATTTTGGAAAATTACCTTGATAGTTGTCATTAATAACATTTATACTCTTACAGTCTTCATACTATTATTTATAATATATCAAAACAATGTTCCATAGACTCTTCCCTGTAGTTTGACCTCATCTGCTTTCTCATTGTATCTCATTTATGAATAGTATTTGGAAAGGGGACTTAATTCCTAGTATTTGTGGAATAATGTCTGCTGAATCACATTTTTAAAAGTTTAAAAGATAGCATATTTCCACACACTTTCTCCAATCTAATTTCTTTTATGTTTAACTTTAAACAGGCTTCTAGATGGCTAGCAAGGATTTTTGAATGAAATACTACCACAAAAATTTCACAATCTCTCCAACTATAGTGGACTAGCTTGTTTCAGGTCAATATTTCATTGAAAACTATGAGAAAAACTGAAGAAGATTTACATACAAATATGTATTTAGATTTAGAGAAAAATATATATACTTGGAGACTTTAGAGAGCCACCAAGCCAAAAAAGACTTGTGGGTCTGGCAGAATGTGCAGAAAAGCGAGCCCAATGCTCAGCATTTCTTTGCCCCTCAAGCATCTACCTTTTTGGAAAAAAAAGCTGAGGAATTCAGGAGCTGAGCAGACAATTTTTAATCCCCACAAGAATGGGTATATTAAAATTAGCGTCATGGACTTGTTAAAGAAAGAAGATTCAGGAAAACACCCATGGTTTTTAGTTGAAACACCAAAAGGCTAAAACCCAGGAGCAAGTGTGTATCAGAAATAAACTAGCACCAGATTCTAACCTGTTCCATCTCTCATTAGATTGATTAGATAGCAGTGATTGACCAAAATCTCAACAGCCCTCCAGTAACATTCCTAAATTCTCTCTAGAGAGAAATACTTCAGAGAATAATTATGTTTACATTTCTTATGCATAATATCTGTCATCAATCAGAAATAACTAGTACAATTCCAACCAAAGTTCCAGCAGGTAATTTTCACAAAATGGTAAAGTGTCTAAAACTTATGTGGAACTGAAAACAACTAAAAATATTCAAGGAAATCTCGAAGGAAAAAATAACAAACGTAGGGGACTTGCAGTCTCTGTTATTAAGATTTTTGAATGTAGAGATTCTAAAATAAAATCATGTACTTACACGTAATTTATCTTTGACAAAGCAAAATAAAATATACACAGAGGAGAGGACACAGTATTTAATAAATGGTGTTGGAAAAATTGGATAACCATACATAGAAGAATGAAACTGGATTTCTATTTCTTACCATGTGAAAAAATTAACTCAAGATGGATTAAAGACTTAAATGTAAGACCTGAAACTATAAAAATTCTAGAAGAAAATCTAGGAAAAACTCTTGTTTTTCAACTTCTGCAGTACACTTAATTACGTTGATTTGAAAAAAAAAGAGTGAAAAAATAATACACTTATAGTGTTTTGAACTTCTGTCTAAAACTATTTAATTAATGATCTTTAAAACTTTTCCTGGCACACCTAAGATCCTCTCACGGAACACTGGTTGAAAATAATAGGCATTGGCAAAGAATTTATGACCAAGACTCAAAAACAAAAACAATACAAATAAAAAGAGACAAATGGAATTTAATTAAGTAAATAAGTTTCTACACAGCAAAAGAAATAATAAAAAGAATTAATAGACTACCTACCAAATGAGAGAGAATATTTATGAACTATGTGTGTGATAAAGGATTAATATCCAGAATCTATAAGGAACACAAACAAATCATCAAGACAGAAAAACAAAATAACCCCACTAAAAAGTTGGTAGTTGTTTCATATCTTAAGTTTAAATCTTTAATCCAGTGAGAGTCTATCTTAGTTAACGGTGAGAGGTGTGGGTCCAGTTTCAGTCTTCTACAGGCTGCCAGCAAGTTCACACAGCACCATTAGTTAAATATGGAGTCTTTTCCCCACTGAATGTTTTTATTTGGCTTCTCAAAGATCAAATAACGGTAGGTAGTTGGATGTAGAGGACTAGACACCATGCTTGCAAAGGACAGTTACTGATTCTTATCACATTAAAAGGAAATGCTGAAACAGGACAGTCTCCTGGCAATCCTAGAGACGTTCCCTGACTTGGGGGCAATCCCCCAAGTAACTCAGTGTTCCAGAATGAGATAAGGTTGGTCACTCACTAGTAAGCATGTGTTAAACATTGATGCTTAGTAGTTCTTCATGAGGGTTGTGGGGAAAGAACACATGAGGAGAGCACGTGGCAATCCTTAGGCAGGCAGCCCTCATATGTAATTACCTTAACTCTCCACACCTCTTTACATCAATTACCTTAACTCTCCACACCTGTTGTATATAACCTTAATAAATAGCCATTGCAGAGGGGGCTCGGGGCTACCCTGCAACTAAGGTTAGCCCGCCTCCCGCAAGCTTGTACTTCTAATCCGTGTCACGCCTGGTTCCTTCCTGCAGCGACCAAGACCAGGACATAGGGGTCACGACAAACAATGACAACTGCCGC
>CAUYRH010051405.1:0-13200 GCA_963574655.1 Perodicticus potto
AAGGCTGCATAGTATTCCATAGTATACATGTACCACAATTTATTAATCCATTCGTGGGTCTATGGGCACTTGGGCTTCTTCCACGACTTAGCAATTATGAATTGGGCTGCAATAAACATTCTGGTACAGATATCTTTATTGAGGTAGCACATTTCTTAAACTGATCAAAGCTATCTACAACAAACCCACAGCTAATATTTTACTAAATGAAGTAAACCTGAAAGCTTTTCCACTTAGAATTGGAACCAGACAAGGTTGTCCTCTGTTGCTATTACTATTCAACATAGTGCTGGAAGTGCTAGCCAATACAATTAGGCAAGACAAGGAAATAAAGAGCATCCAAATGGGAGCAGAGGAGGTCAAACTCTCCCTCTTTGTTGATGATATAATCTTATACTTAGAGAACCCCAAAGACTCAACCACAAGAATCCTGGAAGTCATCGAAAAATATAGTAAAATATCTCAGGATATAAAATCAATGCCGACTAAATGATCAATCAAATTATTAGCTTTTATATATGCTAATAACAGCAAGATGAGAAGCTAATGAAGGACACATCTCCCTTTGCCATAGCTTCAAAGAAAATGAAATACTTAGGAATATTCCTAACAAAAGAGATGGGGGACCTCTATAAGGAACATTATGAAATCCTAGCAAAGGAGATAGCAGAGAATATTTGCAGATGGAAGAACATACCATGCTCATGGCTGGGAAGAATCAACATTGTTAAAATGTCTATACTTTCCAAAGCAATCTACAGATTCAATGTCATCCCTATTAAAATATCAACATCATACTTTTAAGACTTGGGAAAATGATTCTTCATTTTGCATGGAACCAGAAAAAACCATGTATAGCTAAAGCAGTTCTCAGTAATAAAAACAAAGCCAGGGGCAACAGCATACCAGATCTTAGGCTGTACTGCAAGGCCATCATGGTCAAGACAGCATGGTACCAGCACAAAAATAGAGACATAGACATTTGGAATTGAATAGAAAACTGGGAAATGAAACTAACATCCTACAACCATCTAATCTTTGATAAACCAAACAAGAACATACACTAGGGGAAAGATTCCCTGTTCAATAAATGGTGCTGGGAGAACTGGATATCCACATGTAAAAGACTGAAACTGGACCCACACCTTTCTCCACTCATGAAAATTGATTCAAGATGGATTAAAGACTTAAATTTAAGGCATGAAATGATAAAAATCCTCAAAGAAAGCATATGAAAAACACTGGAAGATATCAGTTTGGGGAAAGACTTTATGAAAAGGACTACCATGGCAATTGCAACAACAAAAATAAACAAATGGGACCTAAGTAAACTGAAAAGCTTTTGTACAGCTAGGAGACAATAACCAAAGCAAATAGACAACCTACACACTGGGAAAGGATATTTGCATATTTTGAATAATACAAAAGCTTGATAACTAGGATCTATATACAACTCAAATTAATCCACAAAGTAAAAGGTGACAATCCCATATAGCAATGGGGAAGAGAGATGAATAGACTCTTCTCTAAAGAAGACAGACAAATGACTAGCAAACATATGAAAAAATGCTCATTGTCCCTAATTATTAGAGAAGCTCAAATCAAAACTACCCCTAGATACCATCTAACCCCAGCAAGAATGGCTCACATCACAAAATCTCAAAACTGCAGATGCTGGCATGGATGTGGAGAGAAAGGAACACTTTTACACTCCTGGTGGGGCTAGAAGCTAACACAACCCCTTTGGATGGCAGTATGGAGAAACCTCCAAGTACTCAAGCTAGACCGTTTTGTCTTTCTGCTTCTCAGACTGGGTGAGCACAATTGACCTATCTTAAGTTAGCCAATTATTTCATGCCTCTGCAAATCATTTGTTGACCTCCCACAGTAATCATTTCATTTAGTGTAGGTATTGTATTTTTCTTTTTTGTACGAAAGGTATTTATTGGTGGGGGATGCTGCAGAGCAGCATTAAGGAGGAGGGAAAAGAGGGAGTGAGAGAGAGAAAGAGAGGAAGGGGGAAAGGGGGAGAGAGGAGGAGGAGAGAGAGAGGATATTGTATTTTTTAACTGCCTTATTTTTGTAATTTATATCTCCTTATTAATATTCTCTGTTTGGTAAGATATCACTTTTACATCTTTCTATAATTTTTCCTAATAGTATCCTTTAGCTATTTGAGCACATATGAAGTAGTTCATTTGAAATATGTGCCCTTATCTAAAGCCTAGGTTTCCTCAGGGATATTTTCTATACATTTTTTCTTTTCACCAAATGCAGACCGTATCTTCTTGTTTTTATACATGCTGCATAATATTTTACTGAAAACTCAATAGTGGAATATTATTATGTGGCAACTTGTGGGTGGAAAAATGGATACTTAAGGGAAGAGTCATATCTTAATATGATTCCATTGCTAGAAATAATTATTTGATAAGCTTAAAACTAACTTTTAATTACTTATTACTAGTAGTTTAGGAATTGAATTAAGAAAATGACTAGAGAGGATGGGCAGAAGAGACCAGAGACTGAAGAGATGTGACTCAACAGGAATATGGGACTCATTCAAATTATGACCACAATACTGAGGTTTCTCCAGTTGATTGAAAGAGCTAGAGCCATTGTCTGAATCTTTAATGTAAAAGAAGACATTGTTAAAGTTCCATCTGTCCCTTAAGATGACTTGGAAGGTGACACTGCTGTCCTGTCTGGGAGAGCTGATGCTGGGAGTTGGAAACAGTTCCAGATAAAGGGCCAGAGAGGCTGAAAATTAGCAAGAATGCCTTATCTCACTGAAAAAGAGCTCCTTGCCATGGTGAGAAAGAGTTTCCTCTTTGTCCCATTTTTCAGTATAACATGGCCAGGCTCACCCCACCCTAACTGCTCCATAAAAAATTTGTGCATGTGGTATAAATAAAGTCTGCCTCTGGTGTCCTACCCTCAGACTGGGTCACTCTGTTTCCATCCTTTATATTGGAAGCATAAATAACTTAAAATGAGATAATTAAAAAGTAAAGAAATTTGATTAAAATAACTAATTCAAGGGGGCAGAGCATGATGGCAGATGGGATAGATGTTTAGCTCAGCTCTCCTGGAAGAACAGGTGAGAGTGAGTGGGCTAGATCATTTCCAGTGTGGAATATTGGTGTGGAGTAGCATGTTCAGGGTGTGCAGTGAGGTGGGTGGATGACTGGACTTGGAGTGCAATCCTGAGCTGTGGAGACTGCCAGGAAAGTTTCTGTGCTGAGGCTGCAGCAGAGGGAGGTGGGGGCAACTAGGCCCCCATCCCAAAGAGGATTACATTTCCCAGTTTGTGGAGAAACTAGGTGTTGTGTGGAAAGATTGGTGAAGCGTGGACTCCCAAGCAGAATTTGATGGCCAGAGTAGGGTGCTGTCTAGAGCAGCACCACCTGGTTAGGCAGTGGGAGGGACACTTAGATAGGAAAGATCCCGGATAGGAAGTGGACATTGTTTTAAAATTTGGGAAATGGCAGTCTGCGTGCCAGGTGCTGCGATTTGAGTTTCACCTGCAGGCAGTCATCCTGCACTAGAAACAGGCCCAGGATATCCTGCACTTCACGGGAACTGTTGAAGGGAGAATTTGTGAAATCTGCCTGTGAAGATTTTTTGAGATTGGTGGCATCAACAGTTCAGCAGGGTCTAAGCGTTAAGCTGGTAGACAGGCAAGCACTGAGAACAAAGTCAGCTGGGAATCAGGTATAAGCCTAGGAACCACTCATGGTGCCACCTTGTGTCCAGAAAGTATATTGCAACATAAATATATTCCTACTGTAGTTGATCTCTACAGCATACATATAGTCATATGTTTATATATATGCATATATATACACACATATATAAATAATAATTTTGTTTTTGATGCCTTTTTTCTTTGCTCATTCTTTTTGCTTTTTTGCATTTTTTCCTTTTCTCTTCCTTGTAGGAGTTATTGTTAATTTTAAAAAATTATTATTAATACATATATTTTTTCTCTTCTTCCCTTATGGTTGCTGAGAGTGCTTACATCAGGCTATTTGTGCTTCTTTCCCTTTTTGTGTTTTTTGTTTGTTTGTTTGTTTCTGATTGTTCATTTGTGTGTCTGTTCAGTTTTTTGTTTGTTTATTTTTTCATTTTGTTTCAAAGTGTCTTGGGTTTTGCTAAATCCTCTGGTTGGCTATTTTCCCTAACTCCAATTTTTACACTGAACAAGAACAAAGGGGAGGGCTGACTGGAGCCAGCTTTCAACAGAAGCTCCAGTCCAGAGGGAGAGATAATGGCTAGAAAGAACCCAACAAAGCTGAAGTGTGGGAGCCAAGCTGAGAGAAGAGATAGATAATTACATGTCTTTTCTGCTGAGGCAAGCTGCGACTCCAAGGACACAAATTTAAGGTACAGAACTCATCCCAAAGAGGATGTGTGTCTGTCCCCTTCCGAAAGATAGTTGTTTGCTTGCTTTGTGATCTCTACTAGTGATAGGTGAACTGAGGTTCTCTTGTTTCACCCCACTGGAATGAGCTGCTAGAGGCTGGGACTCCTTCTCCAGAGAGTCCCTGCTGTGAGCCTGGTAATTCTCTTATCTGGAAATAGTTTGAACAAATATTTTCCTTGCCACTTTGAACTTCTATTCCACCCTTCCCTACCCCCCTTTCCAGGTGGTCTATAAGTCCAACCCCTGCAGAGACCAAAATGTCCGCAGTTCTTTGCTAGGACTGGGCATTGCATGGACTGTGGCAGCACAGCTATGCTGTACCTGTGAATTCAATAACAGTGGAGAAAGGCACAGGGGGAAAGGTGTCTGACCTGGCTCTAAGAAAGTGCAACTCATCAGCGAGTGGAGGCTTGGCTCTCCATGCGATGGGTGGAGACTCAGGAACCACTGAGGTGCAGGAAGTCGAGTGGAGACACCTCTCTCCCAGAATTAGCATTAATAGAGCAATCCTGCTGGGGTTTAATTTTGGAGAGATACCTCCCCAACTCTGAGGATTGCCAGAGGGAGACAAACCTTGCCCTATAAAGATACCAGAGCTGCAGAGTGGGAGGGGCAAAGGTGCAGTGGCTGAAGGAGAAAGATTTTTGCTATCTTATTGTCCTCAGGTTTGGACTTAGCTCAGGTGGAACACTCTCCATTTGCCACTGAGTACCTGAGGGAGGCAAGATTTAGCTCTTCCTGCTGGCTGGTGGCAGAGGGTGGTGGCTGGGCCGAGGAGGCATTGACTTTCCTTTGACTCTGGCAGGTGCAAAGCCCTGGCACATTTTATTATTGGACAGAACTAGGCCACAGAGACTGGGTTGCCAGAGTCTGGCAGTGGGGTTGCCAGAGACTGGGGTTACCAGAGACTGGTGGTGAAAGAGGTGCAGAGTGGGGAAAGAGGCATCAACCCCTTGGTCCGACTCTTCTACTGGGCAGGTCTTTCTGACTCCATGCAGCACTGGAGCGAGCCACACTTGAGCTGCCAGTAGACCCTTGTTATCTAGTTGCTGGAGACATTTTGAACTCTCCCAATAGAGAGTTGGTGCTGACTGGGACAATTGGTGTGGAACTCTTGAACTGGGCCAATCACCCAAGGACCCTCCAAGGTGGTACCCTGGTTCTGTTGTAGTGTGAAGGTTTGATTCCTCTCTTCCAATTGTTGCCTGTGGGGGGCGGGATGTCTTAGTTGCTTATATTTCTCCGCAGCTGAGACTTCAACCCAGAATCACTGATTCACTAGGATTGGACAAAGACCAGCTGAATACAAGACAGAACCACCTAGCCCCATCACACCAAGAAGGTCTCCAGTGTCTCAGGCTGTAGTATTGTATAGGTCCTTTGAAAAGTTGTAGGGGAAAAGCTGCAGTCAACAGTTCCAGCTCTTTGGCAAAGGGCTCATTAACCACAACACCAGGAGCCCCCAATTCAATTTCACCTACCTGTCTATCTAGCCAGACGGTGAAAAACAATCATGAGGTGGAATTAGCAGAAAAACTCTGGCAACATGAATAATCAGAGTAGAACAACTCCCCCAAGGAATGACAAAGCAGCCACACCAGAAGATCCCATTCCTATACAAATGGTTGAGATGTCATAAATCAAGTTTAGAATTTGGATGGCAAATAAGATTAACAGAATAGAAGTCAAGTTGGAATTAGAAATTCTAGGAATAATTAAAAAGTTGTCTCAAGAATTCAATGAATTCAAAGACAAAGTCACCAAAGATTTTGACACATTGAGAAAAGAAGTTTCAGCCCTCCAAGATGTGAGAAATACAGTAGAATCCCTCAGTAACAGAATGGAACAGACAGAAGAACAGATTTATAACATTGAAGATAAAGCATTTGAATGTTCCTAAATGTGCAAATAGGAAGAGAAGTGGAGAGAAAAAATGGATCATTGTCTCAGAGAGCTCTGGGATAATTCCTAAAAACAAACATTCACTTTATAGGAATTCTTGAAGACAATGAGGTTTCTTTGAAAGGCCTAGATGCTCTACTTCAAGAGATAATCGAGGAGAACTTCCCAAACATGGCAAGAGATTCTGAAATTCAGATAGCACACAGTTTCAGAACCCCAGCATGACTCAATCCAAATAAAGCATTTGCCAGACATACTATAATTAATTTTGCCAAAGTTATGAAGGAGAAAATACTGCAAGCAGCCAGACGTAAGAAAACCATAACCTACAAGGGGAAGAATGTTAGAACGACTGCAGATCACTCTGCTGAAAATTTTCAAGCCAGAAGAGGATGGTCATCAACATTCAACCTCCTAAAACAAAACAATTTTCAACTCAGGATCCTGTATCCAGCTAAAATGAGTTTCATTTATGATGGAGAAATTAAATACTTTAACGACATTTACATGTTGAAGAAATTTGCCATAACTAAACCAGCTCTCCAGGATATTCTCAGACCCATCCCCCCCAATGACCAGCACAATGTTCTAACAAAGTAAACTCATTCAGAAACTTTTGATCCAATCCCAACTTCCACCATGGTGAAAGGATTAAAAATGTCCACTGAACTTTTGAAAAACTCAATACCCAAAATTCAACCAGGCTTATCAATATTCTCAACTAATGTGCATGGCTTAAATTGTCCTCTAAAGAGGCACAGGTTGGCTGACTGGATACAAAATCTCAGGCCAGATATCTGGTGCATACAAGAATCTCATTTTACCTTAAAAGATAAATATAGCCTCAGGGTCATCTATAATTCAGGCAAATGGAAATCAGAAAAAAGCAGGTATTTCAATTTTATTTGCAGATATAATAGGCTTTAAACCAATAAAGGTAAGGAAAGATAAGGATGGTCACTTCATATTAGTTAAGGGCAACACTCAACATGATAACATTTAAATTATTAATATTTATGCACCCAACCAGAATGGTCCTCAATTTACAGACATGAACAACTTAATTTCCTCCAACACCATAATAGTCAAAGATTTTAACACTCCTTTGGCAGTGTTGGATAGATTCTCCAATAAGCAAAGAAATTTAGATTTAAACCTAACCATTCAACATTTGGATTTAACAGACATCCACAGAACATTTCATCCTAACAAAACTGCATACATATTCTTCTCATCAGCCCATGGAATATCCTCCAAAATTGATCACATCTTAGGTCACAAGTCTAACCTCAGCAAATTTTAAAAAATAGAAATTATTCCTTGTATCTTCTTGGACCATCATGGAATAAAAGTTGAACTCAATAAGAACAGGAATCTGCAAACTCACACAAAGACATGGAAACTAAATAATCTTGTGCTTAATGATAGCTGGGTCATAGATGAGATTAAGAAGGAAATTACCAAATTTTTGGAACAAAACAATAATGAAGACATGAATAACCAAAACCTGTGGGATACCACAAAGGCAGTCCTAAGAGGGAAATTTATAGCGTTGGAAGCCTTCCTCAAGAGAATGGAAAGAGAGGAAGTTAACAACTTAATGGGACATCTCAAGCAACTGGAAGGAAGAACATTGCAATCCCAAACCCAGCAGAAGAAAAGAAATAAGCGAAATTAGAGAAGAATTGAATGAAATTGAAAAGAAAAGAATTATGCAATGGATCTATGAATCAAAAATTGGTTTTCTGAAAAGGTCAATAAAATACATAAACCTTTTGCTAACCCAACTAGAAATAAAGCAGTAAAATATCAATTTCATAAATCAGAAATGACAGAGATGATATAACCACAGACTCCTTGGCAATTCAAAAAATCCTTAATGAATATTACAAAAAACTCTATTTTCAGAAATATGAAAATCTGAAGGAAATAGACCAAGAGTTGGAAGCATGCCACCTTCCTAGACTTAGACAGAAAGAAGCGGAAATGTTGAATAGGCCTATATGAAATTGTTAGCATCAACTATATAAAATGTCCAAAAAAGAAAAGTCCAGGACCAGAAGTCTTCACATCAGAATTCTATAAAATCTTTAAAGAGGAACTAGTACCTATATTTCTTAATCTTTTCCAAAACATTGGAAAAGAAGGTATGCTTCCCAACACATTCTATGAAGCAAATATAACCCTGATCCCCAAACCAGGAAAAGACCCAACAAGAAATGAAAATTATAGACCAATATCTCTAATGAATATTGATGCTAAAATATTCAATAAGATCCTAGCAAACATAATCCAGCAACACAACAAACATCCAACATCAAACAAATTATACACCACAAACAAGTGGGTTTTATCCCAGGCTCTCAAGGCTGGTTCAATATACATAAATATATAAATATAGTACATCACACAAGCAAATTAAAATATAAATACCATATGGTTCTCTCAATTGATGTGGAAAAAGCTTTTGATAATGTCCAGCATCCATTCATGATCAGAACACTTAAGAAAATAGGCATAGAAGGGACATTTCTTAAACTGATAGAGGCTATCTACAGTAAACCCACAGCCAATATTATATTGAATGGACTAAAATTAAAAACATTTCCACTCAGAACAGGAAACAGGCAAGGTTGCCCACTGTCTCCACTGCTTTTTAACATTAATGGATGTTTTAGCTATTGCAATCAGGCAAGAGAAAGCAATCAAAGATAACCATACAGGGTCAGATGAGATCAAAGTTTCACTCTTTACAGATGATATGATTGTATACCTGGAAAACCCCAGGGAGTCAACTACAAAACTCTTTGAAGTGATCAGGGAATACAAAAGTGTCTCAGGACACAAAATCAGTACTTACAAATCAGTAGCATTCATATATACCAAAAATAGTTAGGCTGAAAAAGCAGTCAAGGACTCTATTCCTTTTACAGTAGTTCCCCCCAAAATGAAATATCTTGGAGTGCTTAACAAAAGACGTGAAAGATCTCTATAAAGAGAACTATGAAATTCTGAGAAAAGAAATAGCTGAATATGTTAACAAATAGAAAAACACACCATTCTCATGGCTCAGAAGAATCAACATTGTTAATATGTCCATACTACCCAAAGGGATCTACAGATTTAATACAATCGCTATTAAAGCACCTCTGTGATACTTTAAAGACATGGAAAAACTAGTACTCCATTTCATATGGAAACAAAAAAATTCTCAAATAGCCAAGACACTACTCAGAAATAAAAACAGGAGGAATCACACTACCAGACTGCAGACTATACCATAAATCTATAATGGTCAAACAGCATGGTACTGGCACAAAAATGGAGAGGTGGATGAATGGAACAGAATTGAGAACCAAGAGATGAATCTAGACACTTATCATCGTTTGATCTTTGATAAGCCTATAAAAAAATAAATTGGGGGAAAGACTCCTTATTTAACAAATGGTGCTGGGTGAATTGGCTGGTGACTTGTAGAAGACCCACACCTTTCATTTCAATGGGACCCACACCTTTTACCTCTAACAAAAATTGACTCTCACTGGATAAAAGACTTAAACTCAAGACATGAAACTGTAAAGATTCTTGGAGAGAGTGTAAGGGAAACACTTGAAGAAATTGGCCTGGGAGAAAACTTTATGAGGAGGACCCCCAAGGAAATTCAAGCAATACCAAAAATACAGTACTGGGATCTGATCAAACTAAAAAGCTTCTGCATTGCCAAGAACACAGTAAGTAAAGCAAGTAGACAGTCCTCAGAATGGGAGAGGATTTTGCAGGTTGTGTTTCTGACAAAGGTCTGATAACCAGAATCCACAGATAACTCAAACTTATTAATAAGAAAAGAATAAGTAATCCCATTTCATTGTGGGCAAGAGCCTTGAACTGAAGCTTCTCTGAAGAAGACAGGTGCATGGTCTATAGGCACATGAAATAATGCTCATCATCCCTAATCATCAGATAAATGCACATCAAAACCACTTTGAGATGTCTTCTAACTCCAGTAAGAGTAACTTACATAACAAAATCCCAAAACTACAGATATTGGCATGGATGTGGAGAAAAGGGAAAACTTCTGTATTGCTGGTGGGAATGCAAGCTAATAAATTCCTTTTGGAAAGAAGTTTGGAGAACACTCAAGAATCTAAAAATAGACCTGTTGTTTGATCCTGCAATTCCTCTATTAGGTGTATATCCAAAAGAGCAAAAATCATTTTGCAAAAAAGATATCTGCACCAGATTTTTCATTACAGCTCAATTCATAATTATCAAGTCATGGAAGAAGCCCAAGTGCCCACTGACACATGAATGGATTAATAAATTGTGGTGTATGTATACCATGGAATACTATGCAGCCTTATAAAAGATGGACACTTTACTTCTTTTATGTTTACATGGATGGAGCTGGAACATATTCTTCTTAGTAAAGTATTTCAAGAATGAAAGAAAAAGTATCCAAAGTATCAGTATTTTTATGAAACCAATTTATATTTACTCATACTTTCTTATGAAAGATAAATCACAACTATAGCCCAGAATGAAGGAGAGAAATGGAGGGGGAAGGGAGAGGAGGGGAGAGGTTTGATAGAGGGAGGGTAAATGGTGGAACCACACCTATGGAGCATATTGCAAGGGTACAAGTCAAATCTATCAAGTGTAGAACATAAATGTCTTAACACAATAATCAAGTAAATGATGCAAAAGCTATATTAATTGGTTTGATGTAAGCACTCCAAATTGTACAAAAAAATCAACAACTGGTACCCCACATATGCAAAAATGTATTCATGATCTATGTGTTTATGACTTAATAAAAGGAAAAAATAACTAATTTAATACATCGTTTATTTGGGAAATACAAGCCCAAAATGAACTATAATATAAGGGTTTGGGTTTCTACTACTAGATATATAAAGTAAATATATAGCTAGCCCACAGTCAGGGTCTTTGCTAAATTCTCTCAATAAGGAACAAATATCCCTGGGACCATACTGTTTTTAAAACTTTTAATCTGGGTCTGTCTTTTCATTTCCTTCATTCTTCCATCTCTACCAAACACTGAAATGGACTGGGGCTGGTTTCCCAACAGCAGTTCTGGATATTTCATTCTCCCCTATCCCTGGAGTTTGTTGTTACTGTTTCTTATAGCATTTGTCTGTGTGCTTAATGACCCTTCTGAACTAATTTGAGAAGTCTATATGCTTTGTTGTATGTGGTTATTGAAGTATCTGTTCTTTTACCTTAGTGGGTGGATAGAGATCAACATATTTCCTTAAAAAACTAGAAGCAAAACAAAGAAGCAAAAATCTTTCATTCTTTGGAGCTGAACTCTTTGTATGGTAGGAGCACACTTTGACACTCAGCCAAGCAGTATACAATGGCATGTATGTGGTCTTCTAAATTTCCTGGTATAGATGAGAAGTTTTCAAAATCCTTATTCCCCAAAGCATCTCACTCACAGTCTCTTTCCCATGCTCTTTAGTGAAATGATCACCCCAAATGTTATTCATTTTCCTAGGCAGATAGCTAATATTTACCTTTAAATGTTTTAGATAGATGCCACTATGGAACTTGTCTTTGAAGCATTTCATATTAGGTAAAAGAGAGCCACTTGATTGTTCAAGACAATTAACAATTAGTCTTTGAGATTTAGGATAATTCTGTTTTCTTCTGTGCTGTGTACCTTTACAGAATGTATTCTGTTGTCTTCAAAGTTGTCACAGGACTGTGAATGGGGGATGAAACCAAGGTGGATTTAAACATCACAAAGCTCTCCTACAGAGATTCAGCTAGGTTTTTTGTTTGTTTAAATTATGAATTGTCCTCTTTGTCTAAAATTGTGATTAGTTTCTGGAGTTCCAAAGAAGTTCATCTGACAGATTTTGGGAGTTCATTCATGCTTTTGTAGAGGAAGAGACTTTTGAAGTTTCCAATCATATCATTTTCATTTGACCGTATGTTGCTGTCAGGGGTCTTCAGGATCCTCTGTTTAGTAGACATGATTCAATTCACTCAACAGAACTAGCAATTTTGACCAAGTTAAAGTGAAAGCAAGGTATGGCAGTGGGGTTGGAGGTGGTAAGAAAGTAGCGGGGAGTACAGAAAATATGTACCGTAGATGCCATAGAAAATAAATATAGTGTATTTAAAATAAAGCATTGATTAGCATAGACTTTTCCAGAGAGAGGAAAAAGGTCCCCTTTGCCAGTGAGAAGAGAAGCCACTCAATGGTAGTACACAAGTGTAAATAACTTAGCTTAGTTCTGCCTACATTTATTTATAAAGATTTCCTTGGTCCCCTTAGGTCTTTAGGTATTCTTGTCTACTTTTCATAGGTCACAGATTGCCTCAGTTGCCATGTGTGCCCATTTTCCTTTTCTTTTTAGGCATAATTGCTACCTTTTATTTTCCTAACAATTGTATGGTGGTGTCCATTAGTCTTGTGATGCTTGTGCCATTTGCTGCATGCACTCTTCTGAAACAGTGACCATCATTCTGATACAGGTTTCTCCCCCCCATTCAAAGTTGGATAGAGGACCCCAGTTTTCCTAGACTTGGGCGAGTTCATGAAGGGAACACCCTAACCTTTTGCCCTGAGCTGGAGGGACTGCATTTAGTCCTTTGTCAATAACACTCATTAATGTTGAAAATGTTTCTATTTGCCAAGTCCAAATGTAATTCTCAAGATCTAATACCCCTAGATAAAGGGCCCACATAGAGACTCCCCAGTTAGACACCTGTGCCTTGGTGTCTCCTTCACTTTACACCTAGGACTAAATGTGGAACCCCCATTTCCTATGCCTAGGTCAATTTCTTGTGAATTTCCTAGGCCTCATTTCCATGAATGGACTGTATCCATTCATTGATACACT
>CAUYRH010051407.1:0-33767 GCA_963574655.1 Perodicticus potto
TGTGTTTCTAATGATTTCTCAAACCCTGCAGGGTGGAGAGCTTAAATCCTCCTTAGCCTACTTAGGAGACACTTTAAATTGCTAACTTGGGCTAGGCAGAAGCTTTCCCAGGAAAGCGCTGTGGCTGGGATCGCTCCTTGAGTGTCTATCCGCTTACCCCGTGTGCCAAAACCAATCTTGCCCTATGCCCCTGAGGGCCAAGGCTACGAGGCGTCTCAGTCCCCGCCTTTAAGCTGCTCAGTCACTAGATTACTGGCTCCCACCCGATGCCTGTTCTGCGACCCTGAGGTTGGAGCTTGCCAGAGCAGTTCTCCCACAATGGCTCCACACAGACCACCACCGAATACTGGCAGCTCTTTCTGGCTCAGTGGCCTAGTCTGGGGCCCCAGGCAACACTCAAAAACCCCCACACTCCTGCCCAAGTTACCCCAAGGCAGTTCAACCGAGTGCCAAGTCCAAAAGAAACCCAAACAGCTCACCAGCAAGGCCTTTCCAGCCTGTAGTCCCACTGTTGCCCCACCCACAGGCGCCGACAGGATCAGACTGAGTGAACAGACGCAACTACTTGCCCCGTCTCTGCTGCTTTTGCCTTCCTCAGGGTGTCCGGAAGCCTCACGCTGTCTCCCTGTGTCCCCAAGGGGAAGTTCCTGGGTAGATCCCGCCTGCCAGAGATGCCTGAGGTCCTCTGTCCCTGGTCTCACCGTGCCCAGCCGCAAGGAAGCTGTTACTCGGCTGCCATCTTGCTCCGCCCCCCTCAAATGTATTTAAATATCAACTAATAGGATGACTTAAATTGATAACTTAGAAGATCTGCTAATATTTTAGCATTTATTACATAAGACGACAACAACCACTCTGGGCGCATTAGTTATTATTATGTATGTAAAAAGCCAGTTTTACAGAGAATATTTCTTTAACCCTTTCACAGCCTTATGAGATGGCTTCTATCTCACTTTATAGATGAGGACTCAAAGATGAGACAAATTAAGTTAACAGGGTGTTCTCCTGACAAGGAAGATAGTAATCCAGATGTATCTAATTCTGTACTAGAGCAAAGTAATTATAATTCCTGCAAATCACAAAAATGGTAAAAACTATACCATTTTTCCTTCTACAATTTCTTATAACCAAATATTAAGAATACTTCAAGTTCATTGTATTAAAACTTAAAGGCTATAGTTTCTAAATCATGCAAAGTACTTACATGAAATGTTGAAGTACAGTGAACTTCAAAAATCTTTCCAGAACTCCAAATACATTTCTTTAGTTTGGAAATGTTCTAGATTTTGACTATATCTCTTAAAAATACATATTTTATTGACACCAATTATGTTACTACAAACTACAAACTGACATTTGATTTCATCCTTTACATTGAGCCTTAGTACTGCTGTGGCCCTTCTAATAATTGATCCTTTAAAAACATCTTTAGAATAAAATATTCATGCATGACAATATTTTAGTGACAGAGGCTAACATGAAGTGGCTTAGCTCTCATTATCTCCTATAAATGTGTCAAATGGTATGGCTAAATAATCGACCCATTTTTCTCGCTATAATTATTCCTGCCCATCCAAGTCTCTTGCCTGCTGCCCAGATAGGGGCCAACATACTGAGACAGCAGGAATTACAGCAGAAAAAGGGTTCCAAAGTTCCCTTGCAAGGTTCCAAGTGAGGTAATGGGAGATATTTCTCAAATCTATGTCCTTGAGAATTTGGGGCCTAAAGTTGTTGAAGATAGCTTGGAGAACAAAGGGCTAGGGAATTGAGTCTGTGGACTGGCTAGGGATGAACTTACATGGTTGAGAAGCAGAAATTGTCTTCTTAGCTGAGACAGTTCCTGAGTTGCAGGTCTTATTGGGTAATTTCCCATGCATAACCACTGGTCTGATTGATGTAAATTGCCCCCACCAAATGCTGAGTCTGGAAGACATTTCAAAGACAAGTCTTAGATTTTACAATAATGATGTTATCTATAGAAGCAGTTGGGGAAGTCACAAATCTTGTGTCTGTCAAGGATGTATAACACTTAGGCAATAAGCAATTATAGCAGTTAAGCAACTACAGGAAGGGAAGTTAAGGAACCTCGCTGCTTAACTTTTAGCCATTTCTATACTTCAGCAGAAATTGGACTTTTATCACAGTTCCTGTCCTATAGCCTTACCTTATTTTGATAGAGACAGTTTCATAAACACTTGCCAATTTATTCTGCATCCTATGTCTGGGAATTTATAGATGTTTTAGTTGTTCATACTGGACAAGTCTCTTTCCTTAGAGTTCTCACAGAATGTTGTGTTTTTTTGTTTTTTTGTTTTTTTTTGAACTTCAATGAATAGTTTAGAAGACAGATTCTTTCAGCTCAACAAGAAAGGTTCTGTTTCTCAATGATAGACTCACACATGCCTCAATTTTTTAAATTATAATGAGCAATAGCTCATTGGATAGAGATAGCTACTTCTTCTCTCACTCTAATAAGACTTACACCAGAAGAGGGACCATTAATGCACTTAGAATTTAAAAAAAGAGAGAGATAAAAAAGGATTCCTTAATGGCATCAAGCTAAATCAACCAAAAAAGATAGTTTAATAGTTATACCAGAGACACTGAAAGTCCTCCTTACAAACACTTGTCAATACCTTGAGGGTAAGGACCCTGGCCTGACATGGTCCAGCCATTGAAACTCATAAAACAGGAATAAAGTCCATTGTCTAAGACCCCTTCATTTGGGGATCAAATGAACTCCACCTATTTTTTCTTCTTTTGTGGTTCTCTTATCTTTTCTGTGCATCCAGGAATGGTCTCTTGAGTGCCACATTCTTTCATTAGATAGGCCAACATAGTCAAATCAGAGTCTAGCATATGCTGGTCAAGTAGCCAATCTCTTCATTCTTTTATATTTTCGTTTTTATCCACTTGGTGTTTATGCTTCTTGCTGCTTTTGGGGCTGAGAAGCTGGGCATATGTCTATAGCCCCTAAGTACATTCTGCATGAAATATATCTCTTCAAATCCATTATACCAGCACTTCATCCTAAAATAATATAGTAATGCAAGTCAGTCAGATGGGTTCAGTCCATTGCTTCTAATAGTTTCTGCTAATTACGAGAGAGGAGGCTCAGGGTATTAAAAGGTTCTGTTGAAGTTGATCAGAATGAAAGCATAGGGGAAAATCCCTTGTCATGAAAACCTACAATCCACTGAAGATACAGAAATGTTTGTCTTCATTTCATTCTAGCAGATATTTAATGAGCACTTATTCTGTTAAATATAGGATTGAAGGTGTATGAGACAACACTTTAACATAAAATGATAAAATTTTATCTTTAATCTCATGTTTTAATTTCTTTAACAGCCTTATCTCTTTATATTTAGTTTTTATTAACTTACTACTTAGAAATCCTAAAAATTAGATTTTAGAAACCCTCATGATTACTTGAAAGGAGGTAAGGAGAGTAGATAACCTGACACTATATCCTGGAGCACAAATAGTGTTTTAGGAAGTGAATCTACAGCAGAAATTCCCCAAGTGAGTGAAGAAGTGACACAGTGTCAGTCATCTCCTAGGATCATAGTAATTGCCCCAGGAAGGAACTAGCTATCAGAAAACTTACATCTGTTGCTCAACTCCTCTTCTACTTATCTGTGTGACTTTGACCATCACTTCTTTCCATTTTTCAATTTTTTCATAGAAGTAATTAAAAGCTTAGATTTGATGATACACTATCTCCCTCTAGAAATGCTATAGCCCACCATTTGTGAGCTCTAAAACTTGTAAAATCTTCTGTTTTCTGTGATTTACTGCACAAATGGTACCAGAATATTTTTACTGCTAGCAATGTTCATTATTAGTGAGCTAATAAATACTTATGAAGCAACAATGGAGTTGCCCAACTACGTCTCTGTCATATCTAGTGAACTCCTTCTAAAGATCAAATAATTTGAAATGTATCACATTGAATTTTCTGTCTTCAGCAGCCTTTGATTGTTTTTTGTATATAATCGCTGGGGTTTGGAGTTGGATTTTGAGGTGACTTGCCTCTAGAATCAAATAGCACTCCACATTTAAGGAGCTTATAATTATCTTGGAATCCCTGTACTCAACAGTTGTGTTTTGTACCACTGAGCACTGATGTGAAAGTAAAACTAAAGATGAGTGATGCGATGCATTTTTAGCACAGGTCTTATTGATTTATGCCTATGATATCTGACCTATCTTCATTGATACATAAGTTTTATTGACAAATAAAAAAATGTGATATTTCAAGACATTTACTTACAGAAACTATAATACAATGAGAAATTATGGACCAGAATTATTTTAAAGAAACTGATCAGTGTTTTACACTGAAAAGGAAAGAATGCAGAAATCCATCCATTTATATCAGTATTTGCGTCATGCTCTTTAATTAATTTCTTTTGAAAAGGTATATTTGCAATGCATTTTATTACTAGTCACATAAAATTATCAAATATGTGAGCTTCTTCTCAAAGTAATGACTTAGCTTCATTGTGTACAGAGTCTATATTTGAATTTCTAAAACAGAAGATGACTTCAGCTTAGACACTGTGTCTGGCCAATAGAGATATCCTCAAAATGTATGGGTCATTGATTTGTCATTGAGCCAAACTTTCTAGTCCTGATTCCTTCCACAAAAAACATGTCTATTCAAATTCAACCAGATAATTTTGCCCTTGGCTACTGAAAAGTAGCTTTGGATTTGCTCTGCCTGTTTTGAAGAACTAAAGCAGAATGAGTATCTTTTCCTATCAGGTATTTGTGAAATGAACTCTCAAATGAAACGTTGGCACCATGTTAATAATCTGCCATTAATTTAACTCTAATTTAACTATTTTGGACTTGTATACAGTAAATACTTTTTTCTACCCTTTTACTAACTCTTGCCTTCTAATGTTTCTAAAATATAAAGATATTTATATATCTGAGAAAGATGCTCAAGTGTATCTTCCATACTTCGCTATCCATAATTTGCATGGTACACCGACTGCCTTTTCTCAATTCCCCAATAATCCTGATCAGCCTTTGGGGTGCAGATGGAGCTGATTGCTTCCCTTTTGCCTCTAGAGTTGTCATATGAACTGAATGGGGTCAACATCGAGGACCCCATTCTCCTGGTCCATGCTCAGGATGGATGAGCATATGGCTCATGTTATGCTGTGCAGAGTACTAGTGGAAAGATTTATTTTCCCAATGAAAATGAATTTAGGACCACCAGGGGATGTCTTAATATTCAATGGAGAGATCAAAACTCAGAGTGAAGCCTAGAGAAGAAGAAGGAGATAGAGATAGTCTTGATTTATATTTTAACTGTCCTACACTCAGTCCTGCCTTCTGATCTACCTGTTAGATTTACAGCTTTACTTACATGATTTAGTGCACCTCCCCCACGACACACCTTTTTCCTTAGGCTAGTTTGAATGAGGTCTGTCTGCTGTAAGCAAAGGGCCTGGATGAGTACCTCTTTTCAGGTTTGTGCCATAGCTACTCTGTGCCTCTCTATATATGACCTGACCTCACCTTACCCCATCCTCCAATCAAAGTCAGCCAACCAGGGGTGCCCAAACTCCAGGCCTCAGACCAATGCCAGTCTTCGGCCTATTAGAAACCAGGTTGCACAGCAGGAAGGAGATGAGTGGCAGGCAATCAAGCAACACTTTTTCTGTATTTCACAACCATTCCCCATCGCTTGCATCACTGTCTGAGCTCTATCTCCTATTAGATCAGAGGCAGCATTAGATTCTCATAGGAGCACAAACCCTACTGTAAACTGTGCTTGTGAGGGATCCAGCTTGCATACTCCTTATGAGAATCTAACACCTGATGATCTGAGGTGAGAATGTAATGCTTTTGAATCATCCCAGAATCACACCCATCCCCACCCCATCCATGGAAAAATTGTCTTCCATGAAACAAGTCCTTGGTGCCAAAAAGGTTGGAGACTGCTGCAGTATACTATCTTGTCACAGTAAATGAAATATAAAAAATGAAGATATTGAAAATTGGGGATATATGCATGTTCCTGAACTTGAGTCTTAAAAAAAATTGTATACACTTAGCATAAAAATATCTATTATGCACACTATGAGCTCAGTGTGGCAAGAAATAAAATAAAATCCAGGGAAAGCAGTCCTGGACTATGCCCTTATGGACAATATCCATTGTCTATAAAGAATATTGACATGAATCAAATAAAAATACAAGCAAATATAGCAAAACCTCTGTGAGTTGACCACCTGAGGGATTGTAACAAATTAGTTAACATACAGAGGTGATCAATGTAAGGAACTAGGCCTACTTTACTGACACTTACATGTAGTGCATGTCTGGTCTATGAAAATTAGGTCAACTTAATGAGGTGGTCAATGTAGGGAGATGGTCAACTATGGAGGTTCTACTGTATGTCATCTATAAGTGCTAGTCTACAGGCATATGCATATAACAAGAGACTGTTGGGTGTGAGGGTTTAGGGAGAAAAGAGTCATGAAGGAAGTGACATGGAGGATAGATGTGAAGGATGAATGGCCATTAAAATAGATGACAAAATGAGAGTGACAGTAATTACCAGGAAAGAAATCTTTCCAGAAGGGGAGAACAGCTTTTTTCAAGCTCCTGCCATGGAAAGATACCTGAGAACTGGAAGAAAGGTTGAGGTAGGGGTGGGTGAGGATAAACAGGTGAGCACTGGGCCAGTTCGAGGTGGGCCACTGAAGTCACCAGGAGTCTTACCTGTTGGGGAGTACTAAGTCGTTTAAAGATTTTAGTTCACAGAGTAGCACAAGTTTATGTTTTTTATTTTTAATTCCATAATTTAGTAATTCTTAATGCTGGCTCAAATTAAAATTATACAAATGGCTTTATAAAAAATATTGTTGCCTGGTTGCTATCCCGTTGCAATGGAATCAAATGGCTCTAGTCATTTTAAAAAGCTTCCCCAAGTGATGCCAACATGAAACTAGGCTTGGGAACCATAGGTATAAATGATGTGAGAGACAGAGCTTGATAACAGTACCTGCCATGGAGTGGTCCAAGCTGCCTTGACTCAGCATTCATGACTATGGTTACTCTCTCCAGAACTAATGTGCTCCTGGATTGCATTAACCGAAGAGAGAGGGAGTTGTTCCTTATCCCTCTGGATTAGACTCCCACACCTGAAATATTTGTTCTCTTCTCAGTACTTTACTTAAGGAGGAAAGTTACAGAAGAAAGCAAACAAGGTGGTAAAAGGAACCAATACCATGTAGGGAGAAGTGACCCAATAGTACCAGGCATGTTTAAACCATAGTCACAATAATTCCTTTAAAAGGATGATGTAGGAATCTTTGTTTTCAAGTAAGTCAATAGCTGAAAGCTGTTATTTATTCAAAGGGTAAGTACAAGGACCTACTTTATACCACTCATAGGCTTTGAAAAATACGGCAGAAAATAACAGACAAAAGTCCTTGCCTTCAGGGAGCTTATATTGCAGTGAAGAATGTTTTCTGCTTCACTTTATTATCAACTTCAGATTTTTTTTTTTTGAGACAAGGTTTCTTTCTGTTTCCTGGGCTATAGTACAGTGGTGTCATCATAGTTTATTGTGACCTAGAATTCCTAGGCTCAATAGATCCTCCTGTCTCCGCCTTGAAAGTAGCTAGAACTACAGGTACACATCACCAAATCTAGCTAATTATTTTGTTTTGTTTTGTATTGTTTTGTAGAGATACTCATTATACAGATGAAGAGAATGCAATGGTGTCAAACGATAATTTTTTTAAAGTTTAGAACATGTATACAAACATGAAATGAAATATGTCAAAGATTTTATTTGACTCAGTATTTAACAAGGGTAATTAATATGATGGAAAGATTGGTTCTTAGAACATTTGAGGACCTCAATGTTTACAGATACATTATTAATAAACAAAAGTTAGCAGAGATTGCTAGATTTACGTAAAACTGGTATTTCCTACAGAGCAATAAACCATTACTTTTGAGGTTATTTTTTGTACTGAAGAGAAATTATTTGTATCTTTATCAGACAAAAGTCTTCACAGTAACCTGTAACTTTACTAAATCTAGAATCTTTATTTAATAGCAAGCAGTGAGTGGTTCATTAACTATTTGTTTTGATTAACACTAATGCAGAGGCTATGGAACCCTAGACAGAAATCTGATTGTTTATAATTTATAGCAGCTTATTCTCCAAAAGATTTCTTACTCAACTTACAGGATTTTATTTGGCTGCTGTTGTTAATTTTGGACATTGCAGTTTCCAGTCATGAAATGATTGTTAAGGGCTTTCTATTTTTAGGAGAGTAATTTTGAGCTCTTAAGGTGTAAAGAGAAGGTCTGGTTCTCTACAAATGCACTTTGTTCAGCCTCATGTATTTGACTACAAATTTCATCCCACTGTTTTCCTTTCCTGTGAGTTAATCTTCAGGAAAGACTCCAGTGTTATGTTTAGGGAATAAATGAAAAGTAGCTATGTGGCTGGCTTAATGTTCCAATAGCTTTAGGACAGTTTTCTGAGTTTGAGGTGTAATCCCTGTTACATCAAGTTAAGGTAGCAGAAAATTTAACTAGCCAATTGAATAGTTTATTCTAGAATTCATACTAGATATGAGAGCACAGTTTTCCTTTTTAGTTAAAGAAAAGGTCTGGTTTTTGCTCTGTTAAAAAAAAGACATAAAACTGAACTGAAATGTGTTTATACTGTCATAGAAACTTTTCATGGACTATCTCACTGAATCCTTAAAAATTGTATAGGTAGATTCTGTTATTCCCACGTCACAGAAGAAACCAAGGTCAGAGACATTAAGCAAGCTGACGAGAGTTCATAGCCAGTAAGATGCAGAGAGAAGATTAGACCCACACCATCCGATTATAAGCCTTCTCAGAGAGACTGGATGATGCCTTCTCAAATCATGCTGGACTAGAGAAAGCACACAGAAAGAGAGAGCACCAATTCCATGGGTTGGCCTTAGCTGTAGCATTAACTATCTTTGCGACCCTGGACAAGTCATCTTATCCATCCGGGCCTCCACTTCCCTTTATAAAATGAGGATAGAAACAATTTGGATCAGCGGGTCTCTGGGATTTCTTCCAGCTCTAATGTTTTCGGATTCTGTAATTGTATCCTGACCTTAGATGTGCACATGCAACACACACACACACACAAAATGCTTCCAAAGGCCCAAATCTAATCTAATCCTCCGAAAATGCCCATTATAATTTGATGCTATACCCAAGGCCCCACTGAATTATTATTTACAACAGCTTTTCAGGAACACAGGACACTTTAAATTTGGCAAGCCAGTTCCTTAGAATAAATTGCTAATGGGGTGTGATTTTTGGAAGTAAAATGTTAATGCTTAAAGAAAAATAAAAGGGAAAAAGGTAGTTCTAAACTAATACTGCTCTCTCTTGAAATTGTCTCCTTTCTACAATGTTACCTTGACAACTTAGCTTTGGCTTTTTAAATAATTTTTTTTCAGGGTGAGAGAAGAGGGGTGTCTTTCTCTTGTGTTTTGAGATTTCCTCTTATTTTATGAAAAGAGGAAATGTCAAAGGTAGACCACAAAGGTAGACTACATTTGCTGGCAGAATGTCCAACTACACAGGACATATTGAGGGAGTGTCACCTAGAAATAATCACAGGTGCACAGAATTAGCACACATTGTGAATCAAGGTACAGTCCCTTTTCCTTTCTCTTTCCCATAACCATAACACAATGCAACAGCCTACAAAATGTTACATTTTAGGACCCAGCACAGTTACAGAGCAGAGAGCAACAAAAGTGCCTGAAAAATAATTGCATTATTTTTAGGTGCTGTAGCGAGGGATGCACATATCAGGTAGAAGGGACAACTCTGAAGAACTGAACCAGTCTGGAAATGCTAAAAATATTGTTCCCCCTCTAGCAACTGAAATTTGGAGCAAAGACTTAGGAAGCAGCAGGTAGGGAAATGGAATTAGAATTCACATCTCTCAGCTGTAATAAGCTTGTTATCAGGGCTGGCAAGAGCTCAGGGGGGCTGACAGGGTCAGCTGGGGACTCGAGTGTAAGAAGCTAGTTAAAAAGGAGCAGTATTGAGCGGAAGAAAGAGGCGTTATCTCTCGTATCTAGCACCACAGAGCAGAGCCTGTGTGGAGAATGGCTGAGAAATCAGAACTGGTTCTAGAAGCAGTTTCCCTTCTGGTTGCCAGTATGAGCCCCCTGGACGCCATGAGCGCTGTTGCAGGGGACCGAGCCTGTGCTTGACACATGTGTTTCCCATCGATAGCTGGAGACAGCCCAGTAGCTGTGAGTCGGCCTGACAAAGCTGTATTGAAGTAAAGACAGGGTACGGTTTCAAAGCAGTCAGAAAAAGAACGGGAATGCTGTTCAGGAAATTCTTCAGGCATGGGCAGGGACTTGGCTGCAGCTCTGCAGTTGGAAAATCTGACTGGGGCAGCTTCTGAACACAGGCTGGGCCTGCTCTCGCTCAGCCGGCCGAGTGGCCGCCTCCTTCAGAGTGTGTCAGCACACCCGGGGATCAGGGCCGAGTTTCTCCCGCCGATTTGTGCAACAGAGGAGAGAGGTAGGGGACTGTTCAGTTCTCGCATTTCTACGCCTCTTCACTTTCTAAGCTGTCTGCTGTTTGCTCGCAGGCACTCTGAGTTTGGGGGGGGTGTGTGTGTGTGAACTAACAAGTTAGAACTCGATCATGTAGACATTTGGTGTGGAGTTGTAATCTTTGCCTTCTCCAGCCTTCCCTCAAGATCTGATTTTCAGCAAGGCAGAGACACTTTTGAAAGTTAGGATTTAGCTGACAACACTATTGTGTAAAGAGAAGTACATGCGTTCAGCGTGTTGTCACCCTGCTCCAACCATCTGCAAGATTTCTACGTGGAGGGACAGTTCACTGGCAGGAAGGATAATTTTAGATGAAAGTATGTTTTGTTTCACAAGAGAGAGGGGAGGTTTTTCAGCAGAAAATGGCTCTCATTCTAGGAAGGAATCAGAGTTTGAAGTTTCTATTTTGGATCACACTTTCAGAGGGCAGAAGCAGATACGTGTGCATGCCTTCCCGGCATCTCTTACTTTTATGTGGGATGTTTGACTGTCAGTATCTGGGATTTGACTGTTCGTGACAAATTTGTCTAGAAGTATGCTGGACCGATATTTGTAATTCTGTCTCTATAATCATTTCCAATTTTTCTCACTTGAAGTAATTTGCAATTTTTCTCTCAAAAAGTACTTCGGTATTTTATGAAACATAGTTAACGAAAGTGTAACAGAAAACAGTAGTTTATTCAAAATCATTGTTAAAAAAGACATGATTGATTTTGTTTTATACCTTACTGAGAAAAGTGCTTCTTTTTAGAAAGTCAAATTTTGAATAATTTTCATCACAAGAGCAATCTCAGTTTTCCTCTTCAGTTTTTGCTTCTCCCTTGTCCATATCGATTCTCATAGGAAAGCTCTATTTTATTCATTTAGAAAACATACAATACATTGTAATTGTATTTCAGGGACTAGTTCAGCTCACATAAAGGTAGAATGAACCTCACCACTGAGTTATGATACTAGCAGAGAGATCTGTGACAAATGATGTTTTTTAAAGGGGGCTTGGTCAACTGTCTAATTGGGAGATAACACGAATGAATGGATCCTTGATTACTTCTTGAATAGCTAGGGAGTAACTAGACCTCTTAAAGGTAGATCTTTATGAAAACAGGTGTGTGTTTTCCTTCAGTCCTAAAATCTCTAAACATGTAGCTAATAAAAGATAGTAACTTTAATGGTAACCAAGAGCAAAGGCCTGGGGTATCTTCTTCTTTGCTCTGTGCAGAACCGAGACTGAATTGGCAGAAGTTACATCCTTATTATAAAAAGTCAGGATTTTCATTCAGCAATTTCTTTTTATGCTTGGAAAAGGGGATTGGGATATGACTAGAAGCATAATCTCTTAGTCTATGAGATGGCTCATGAGTTTTCTTTGTTAACCTCATCTTTGTATGGAGTGGTGTGGAGAGGGTTTGGGGATTGCAGGATTTGGGGCTGGGAAATGGTGGTACAGTTAGAAGTCAGGGTGGTGACTTGATTTTATTTTTTGTTTTTCCAAAGTGCCTACTGAGTGAGTAAAATGCTAAGACAGATTAGGAACTGACACGAACCATAGCCAAGCCTACTGCTGATGAAAAAGAGACTTCAGTGAGCTCAGATGTCATACTCCTCTAAATTTAGTGCGTGTCAAGCGTTGAGCAGAAGAGGCGTGAAATAGCAACTCCAGGTTGCAGGATTATGAAGAGCAATGCCTGAAACTTGGAAGAAGCTCTGTAGTTTCTCCTTTTTTTTTTTTTTTTTAAAGTAGAGGGGATGAGCCAAACTCTGTTGACATTTAAAAGGGGGAAAAAAAAGCAGGGAGAGGATAGAATACACAAGAAGAAATCCAGGCCAGAGGTAGAGGCAGAGAGGACAGAGGGGCGGCCACACCGCAGACTGGGGCAGTGAGGGTGGAGGAGGAGTCCTTTGCCCAGGAATGAAATACAGATATTCAAACAGCACAAACCACCAGGCACTGATTTACTGGCTTGGAAGTGTGTAGATAAACCACAGCCTTAGTAGAGAGACTTGTTTTACCCTCTTCAGAACGGTCAGCCAGCCCTGCCTTCTGGAAGTAATCAGGGTGCACATTGTGTAAAAATGGCATTACCAGAGAGTGCAGATTTCCTAAGGAGGGGGGCAGGCTCTTAAGGCCTTATTTTTAAATGCTATTTGTTCCTTACAGAAATATCCCTGCCCTGTTATGACTGCTGAGTGAAGGGACCAGGTGGAGATGGCTGAATGACCCTAGTGACAAAAGCTTGTCCAAGATCCTGCCTGTGATTGCTTTATTATTAAGACCAAACTATTGAAAGGGAATGCAAAGTGTTATATATGCTTTATTCTGATGATGAAATTTCTTTAATTTTTATTTTTAAAACAGACAAAGGGCATATACCTCATTGTTGGTTGTATAATGTGGTATACATTTCAAATCCAGACACCCAAATCCAAAACTTTGTAAGTGCCAAAAAGGAAATGCTCATTGGAGCATTGAGATTTTCTGATTTGGGATGCTTAACAAGTAAGTGTATTGCAAATGTGCTAAAATCTGGGGAAAAAACTGAATCCAAAACACTTCTGTTCTCAAGCATTTTGGACGAGAGATTCAGGAATATTCATCCTGTATTTAGATTCTCCAGAGAAACCGAACCAATAGACACAAACACACACACACACACACACACACATATGCACACATACACACACACACATATATTTTCATTTTATTTGCTTCTTTATGCAACTTTTGTTCTAAAATATGGACGCATACGCACACACACACGTATAGTGAGTGTATATTTATATGGAGATTTGTTTGGGGAATTGGCTATATGATTATAGAGGTAGAGAAATCTTATGATATGCTGTCTGTAAGCTTTAGACCTGAGAAAGTCAGAGGTGTGATTCATTCAGAGTCTGAAAGCCTGGAAACCAGGCAAGTTGATAGTGTGACTTCTCATCTGACACCAAAGGCCTGAGAATGGGATGGGGGTAGGGGGCACTGATATAAGTCTTGGAGTCTAAGGCCCAAGAACCAAGACCTCTAGTGTCTGAGGGAAAGAGATAGTGGATGTCTCAGCTAAAAGCGAGAGAATTAACCTTTCTTCTGCCTTTTTATTCTCTTTGGGTCCTTGACAGATAGGATGCTGCCTGCCCACATGGTGAGGACAGATAGTCTTCACTTAGGCTACAGATTGGAATGCTAATGTGTTCTGAAAACACTATCACATACACACTCAGAAGTAATATTTTACCAGCTATCTGGGCATTGTATAACCCAGTCAACCTGACACATAAAAATAACCATCACACAGGTGTAAATGTTGGATATTGGTTTTATATGATTTTATAAGATTAGGAAGTTCCTGAAATCATAGTTTTGACCAGCTGAAAGGGACATGGGCTTTCTTGTTCATTATTTCTTGACTATGAGTCCTATACAGACAAATAACAAGGCATATAGGAAGATCTGTGTTCTTACTGTTTTTATTATTTTATCATACCAGTATTTAAGTATGTATATACAAGACTCAGACGACCCTCTTAATCATTCATGAAAAACCATAACACTAAAACAAATGTGTGAACTAAATAAAATCAGGTAAGAGTAGATTATCAACAATGGTTTCTTACATAGAAGATGTTTTACTGGAATTCAGTAAGGCTTACAACATGAACATGGGACTAATGGTTACCTGGAGATTATTTTGGTTTTGTTACATACATACTCATATGCCCTGGAGAGACACTTGCTTTGTTTCTTCCATAACTTTTTCTTTACAAGTCTGCCTTGGCTTGCATTCCATAATGTCATTTTATCTACACCTAAAAGGAATGCGTCAGTTTGTGTTATACACATTCTGCTTCTTTATTATTACTCATGACAGTTAGAATAGAACCACTGTTGCCAATGATCATACAATTAATTGTGTGGTAGTAGCCATTGTCATGAATTGGATCTCTCTCTCTTTCTCTCTCTCTCTAAATATGTATATATATACACACACACATATGTATACATATACGTACACAATAACTTTTTTATCTGATTACTTATGCAAATTCTGTTCTAAAATACATATATATACACACACAGAGTCTTGCTATGTCACCTTGACTACTAGAGTGCATTGGTGTCATCATAGCTCATAGAGACCTCAAACTCAAGCAATTCTTCTTCCTCAGCCACCCAAGGAGCTGGGTCTATAGACACATGCCACCACACCCAGCTAATTTTTCTATTTTTCTGTACATAGTGTTTCACTGTGTTATTCAGGCTGCTCTCAGACTTTTGACCTCAAGCAATCCTTCTGCCTCAGCCTCCCAGGATGCTAAGACTATAGATGTGAGCCACAGCATCTTCCCCCGTTTCTCTGTCTCTGTCTCTCCTCCTTAATGCTGCTCTGCAGCATCCCCCGCCAATAAAGACCTTTCGTACAAAAAAACAAGAAACAAACAAAAAAAAAACAATGACAACTGCAACACAAAAATAGCTGGGTGTTGCGGAGAGCACCTATAGTCCAGCTACTTGGGAGGCTGAGGCAAGAGAATGGCTAAGCCCAAGAGTTGGAAGTTGCCGTGAGTATAACATAGCGAGACTCTTTCTCTTAAAAAAAAATGAGGATAACATATTGTGAGACTCTGTTTCTTTAAAAAAAGAAGAAGAAGAAGAAAAGAAAAGAAAAGAAAAGAAAAGAAAAGAAAAGGAAGAGCATCTATATTTTTTAGAACAGAATTTTTATAAATAAGCAAATAAAAATAACATAAAAACATGAGAATAAGTTGGTAGAGAACTCTCAGCTCCATGGAAAGATCTTAGGGTCCCTGGTGGCCTGGCATCTGCACCAGTTAAGATGTGCTGTTTCTAGCCAGTTCTGGTTGTGTAGAAGAACCCCTGAAGAAATCTGTGAAGAAATGGCTTTTGGAACACTGCTGTCTGAATTTCTAATGCAGCCCATGCACTTTTATTTTTTGTCACATATCAGGGTTTTAAAAGAGATTTTATTTGAAAAGAGGGTTTTCATGCTATACCAGAAAAGATTGCATTTGGCTGCAAGTAATTGAAATCCTGCTCACAGAAGTTTAAATGTGTAAGGGCTTGCTATTTTGTGCATACAGATATAGATCAGAGTTACACAGTCCAGGGCTATTGCCTGTCACCCAAATAGTGTTCTTTGTACCCATTACATGTGGGTACAAAGGAAGGGATTTTACCCCTTTTCTTCTCTCCTCTCGTACCTGCTTGATTACCGTTGAGTTTTACTTCCATATGTGCACATTACGCTTCTTCCTTTCTAAATAATACACTTTGAGACTGTGAAAGGTCTGTTACTTACCTACTGAACACACGCAGTCCATGACAAAGGCAATGTTTCATGCCTGTGACTCTAACTCTGGCAGGGAGTACATGGTGCATGCTTTGGCTCAATAATAACAGCTAAGTGAGACTTTGGAATCCATGCTAGAGAAAGTAACTTCATAGTGGAGGTTTCTCAGAAATCACCTGATTCCATGGTTTTGCAGAACCCACTGAAACATAATCTCTGAGATTAGAGTTGAAAAAATCTCATATTTTTGAAGCTTCCCCTAGTGATTCTGTTGAAGCCATCCAGACACTGGCCCCCAGAGTGGGGTTTATTAAAGATTCTTGTGGCTGAATCACTTATTGCAGAAACCCCTTTATAGCACTGCTGACAGGTGTCGGCCAGATGTTATAGCAGCACCCTTAAAGGGAGCCTCATTACGCTGTGAGGGAGTCTGGAAAGTTTTTTCCTTCCTCAAGGCTCCTCAGATGCAGCCAAATTTGTCACCCTGTCCTCTGTAACCCTTCTCCCTTGCCACAGTCTCTCAAGCCACACCTGAGGTGAGTGGTAGAACCTGGTAAAGAAGTGGGATCCAGCAAGGAAGTACAGTAGAGGTGGTTAGAGATCTTGGAATAGGTCCTGACTATATTCCTCTCTGGATCTCAGTTTTTTCATCTATAAAATGGGATCAGATAACTTTAAGGTGTTTTGTGTTTCTTATAACCTATGATTTTTGTATTTCTGAGACTCTTCCTTTTCTTTTCTTCTTCTTCTTCTTCTTCTTCTTCTTCTTCTTCTTCTTCTTCTTCTTCTTCTTCTTCTTCTTCTTCTTCTTCTTCTTTTTTTTAAGAAACAGAGTCTCACAATGTTATCCTCATTTTTTTTAAGAGAAAGAGTCTCACTATGTTATCCTCACAACGACTTCCAACTCTTGGGCTTAGCCATTCTCTTGCCTCAGCCTCCCAAGTAGCTGGACTATAGGTGCTCTCCGCAACACCCAGCTATTTTTGTGTTGCAGTTGTCATTGTTTTTTTTGTTTGTTTTTTGTTTTTTTTTGTACGAAAGGTCTTTATTGGCGGGGGATGCTGCAGAGCAGCATTAAGGAGGAGAGACAGAGAGAGAGAAAAACGGGAAGAGAGGAGAGGAGAGAAGCGAGAGAGAGAGAGAGAGAGAGAGAGAGAGAGAGAGAAGAGCTGCAGTTGTTATTGTTGTCCAGCAGACCCAGGCCTGGTTCGAACCCACCAGCCTCGGAGTATGTGGCCAGTGCTGTAGCCACTGTGCTCCAACCTCTGATCCAGTCTTCCTTTTCTGTAATAGTGTGTCTTAGTCTTTCCTTCTCCAGGCAGGCTTTCCTCAATTTATTTCACCCATTCCTCTACCTTTCCCTGCATTATTCTGTTTTTCCTCCTCTAAACATATTCCTCTTAACCTCCCCCTGTTGAAAATGTGGTTCCCTGAACTCAGTTGCAGTCATCTGACCAGCACACATTCCCTGCTGAGGGCACCACACCTCTAGTAGCCAAAGAGGAGGAGGCTAATTTCAGGGAGAGGAGTCACAGCAAGAAGAAACTGGAAGGTGGGATCATCTTGCAGCAGAAATAAAATGGTTAGCTTGTGAACTGAGCTCCTGCTCTGAGTCAGACTCAGGATGGGATCCCGAATGTGTGGCCTCAGGCAAGTGACTCATTGCCAAGTGCTGCAACTTTCTAATCTCTAAAACTGCTGCATAGTGCATTGCGAGATTGTGTTTCTGATGCAATTAGCACAGTCCTTGGTATAGCAGAGGCACTTAAATATATTAGCTATACATATAGTTAATGTTAACTGGCTGGCACCACACAAATTAACAAAGAATGAAGTAGGGAGATAAGATAAAATGAAGAACAGAGACAAGCAGCAGAGTAGACAATGCTTTACATGGAATTGCCCACACTGCCTTTTCTGTGTTGCCCAGTTTCTCACAGAAATCTCTAGAGATTCCACCGTTCCCTTTATTTCACCTTTGCTGCCACACAAAAAGGTCTTCATTATTGTTTCAGATTCCTGTGGTAAAGCATGAACCGCCTCGTAGAAAGCAAACCATGTAGGCTGCAGCCTCTGACCTGCCTCTCAGACAGATCTGCGGGAGTGGGTGGGGAGCACGTCACCATGGTTCACTTAGGATATAAATCCTGTGAGCTTGGTTTGCTCAGGAAATTCTGCTGGTGGTTGTATTCATGGAGCCGAGGGTGTGTGTAGGTGGGTATGGATGCGATCGCTTTATTCTTCTCTTTAAGCGATAAAGCAATGGCACCTATTAAAGCAAGCACAATCCCCTGATAAAAACTATATTGTCAGGGATTAGAAACTCCTGCCTTGTTCGGACTACTTTTCCTTAACTGTATGATAGGATCAGACTGTCTCGTGAGCACCCTGACTTCCAAATAACAGATTGTGAGTGCCTGGAAGCCTTGTTACTTGCTAGGTTGAAGCATTCAGAGGCTGAAACTACTTTCATGGAGCTCAGAGTGAATAAATATCAAGGTTAGCTCCCTTCTCCAAGCGAATCATCAGGCAACATCCTATCATAGTCACCCTGATTGGGGTTGCAGTGCTGGGTCTGGCATCTGCTGTGAAAGAAGATTGCTCAAGTGTGGGGATAGCAGGGAACAGAGTGACACTGTGTTACTGTCATTCCTGTTCTTACCTATGGCTGCTTTTCTACCTTGTTCTATATTCTTCCTCGGTCTTTCCCTCTATTTCTTTATTCTGTTTTATCCACTCCTTGCTAGTTCCTTTTCTCTGCGTCCTTCTGTCAGTGTGTGCTTGCCACAGTCATCTTCCGCTTCCCTCAGGTGTCAGGAGTACTGGTAATAGACAAGAGTATAATTTTTACTGTGTGATGACAAACATTAACTCCTGAAGTTGGCTGTGACCTTCCAAGGTCTGTGGCTTCTCTTCTGTCTTTGATAAATCTAGTATTTTTAGGCTGATGATCTGATCAGCAGGTTATAAACCAGCACCCCCAGGGGCTGGCCTTCAGGAACCTATTAGCTCACAAAGTGGTTTTTTTTTGTTTGTTTTTAATTAACTTAACTACCAAACATTTAAGTATGATCCAGATATATAGGTCATCTAGAAAAAGCTGAAGATAGTCATCCCTGATGTGATTCTCCTGGCACAGTGATTGGTGGGCTCTGGGCAGCTCCTCTTTCTTAGAGAGGACCTATGTCCACTTTTGTGCTTGACCCCACCTTCCTGATCCCTATGTGTTTACATTAGTCAGCCCTGTTTTTCTTATTAGAACGTCTCAAATGACCCACGGAAGGTGACAGTGATTTAAGCCATCGTTTTCACCCAAAGGCAGTGCATGTAGTACCATTGTAGCTGCATAGGAGAGAAATTAGGGTGTGATTAAGCTACGGCTTGATTTTCTTGGAGAACACTGCTGAGGTGGGCAAAGTGTCTACCGAAAAGTGATGCAGAAGGAAACCCAAGAACATAGGTCTCAAAATGACATATTCTTCAGAATACCTACCCCACAGTATTACAGCAAAGATAAAGAAAGAAACTTTAAATGTTTTAGAAATCAGTCACTTCATCCGGGGATGGGGGCTGATTAAGAAGGGGCATGAGGGAACTTTCTAAGGCAGTAGAAATGTTTCCTATCTTTTTGGAATATTGTTTGCAGATACATGCAGATTTGTAAAATTCATTGAGCAATGTAACGTTAATGGTTTTGTATTTCACTAGAAGTGAATTATACCTCAGTGTGTATGCACACACATACACACACACACAGGCATATATATGTCTATATGTAGCAAAATGCACAATAACTTTTAGCTATTATTATTATTCTTATTTCTGGAAACTTTGATTTAAAAAAATTAAATGACCAAGAAAATCCCATGAAGGTTATGTTGAACAGTTGGATGAAAATATTTCAGATTGTATATGAAGCCAGCACATTGTACCCCATGATTGCACTAATGTACACGGCTATGATTTAATTAAAAAAAGAAAGAAAGAAAAGAAACTGCAAATCTGTTTTTCTAAGTGAAAACAGATGTTCATCTTGCATTATCACCGCCAAAGTACAAAAGTTCCGGTTGTTCTGCGTTCTTGACAGCAGTTATTTTAGCTGTTCTAACAGGTAGATTACGCTGTGATTTTAATTTGCATTTTCTTTTTTTTTTTTTTTTGTAGAGACAGAGTCTCACTTTATCGCCCTCGGTAGAGTGTCGTGGTGTCACACAGCTCACAGCAACCTCCAACTCCTGGGCTTAGGCGATTCTCTTGCCTCAGCCTCTGGAGTAGCTGGGACTACAGGCTCCCGCCACAACGCCTATGGGGCCGGCGCCCTACTCGCTGAGCCACAGGCACCGCCCTAATTTGCATTTTCTTAATGACTATTCATATTGAGCACTTTTTTATGTGTTTATTTGCCAGGATCCATATATGGTAAAAATCTTTTTACAACTTTTGCCAATTTTTTATAGGATTATTGTTTTCTTATTTTTGAGGTTTTTTTTTTTTTTTTTTTTTTTTTAGACAGAGTCTCAAGCTGTCACCCTGGGTAGAGTGCGGTGGCATCACAGCTCACAGCAACCTCCAACTCCTGGGCTCAAGCGAATCTCCTGCCTCTGCCTCCCAAGTAGCTGGGACTACAGGTGCCTGCCACAAAGCCCAGCTATTTTTTTGGTTGCAGCTGTCATTGTCGTTTGGCGGGCCCAGGCTGGATTGGAACCCTCCAGCTCAGGTGTGCGGCTGGCGCCTTAGCCGCTTGAGCCACAGGTGCCGAGCTGATTATTTTTGAGTTTTGAAAGTGTTTTTACACATACTTTTTGGATACAAATTTTTGTTGGATATGTGATTTGCAAATGCTTTTCCCCAGTATGTAGTTTGTCATTCTCTTAACAATGAATTCTGCAAAGCAAACATTTTTAAATTTTGATTATATCAAATTCACCAATTTTTTTCTTTCATAGATCATGCTTTTGGTGTCATCTAAGAACTTTTGGCCTAACTCAAAGTCACAATGAGTTCCTCCGTGTTTTCTTCTGAAAGTTTATAGTTTAACATTTACTTTTTTTTTTGAGACAGAATCTCAAGCTGTTGCCCTGGGTAAAGTGCTGTGGTGTCACAGCTCGCCTCCAATTCTTGGGGTCAAGTAATCTCTTGCCTCAGTTTTTGTACTTTTAGTAGAGATAGGGTCCTACTTTTGCTCAGGCTGGTCTGGAGTTCGTGAGTTCAAGCTCCACCCACCTTGGCTTCCAAGAGTGTTAGGATTACAGGCATGAATCATCATACCTGGCACACAGTTACAGTTTGAATTAATTTTTCTTTCTTTTTTTTTTTTTTTTGAGACAGAGTCTCACTTTGTTGCCCTTGGTTAGAGTGTCATGGCATCTTAGCTCACAGCAACCTCAAACTCCTGGGCTCAATGATTCTCTTGCCTCAACCTCCCAAGTAGCTGGGACTACAGGAACCTGCCACAATGCCTGGCTATTTTTTAGAGATGGGATCTTGCTTTCTAGCTCAGGCAGGTCTTGAACTCCTGTGCTCAGGCAATCCACCAGTGTGCTAAGATTACAGCCGTGAGCCACTCCACTTAGCCCCTTGAATTTTTGTATATGTCACAATGCATAGATTAAATTCTATCTTTAACACATGGATATCCAGTTGTTCCAGGATCATTTGTTGAGAAGACTATCCTTTCCATAAAATTGATTTTTTTCTTTCATATTTTGTTCCAATTTCAGGCTATCCAAAGGGAACTTGACATCTAGCAAGGACTTTGAATCTGGAGGATGAAGTGTATCCCAAAGAAGAGAAATAGCAATCCACGTAAGTTTGGGATTCTCTCCTACACTTTCTACAAAAATTATTACAGATCTGGATAGCCATCAGTGGTTGAAAAATGAACTATATCATCAAATAAAGATTCAATAATGTCTTCAAAGTAATATCAGGATCAAGGAGGCAAGAAAAACGGCTGATTCATTATGAATCATTTTTTCAAATTCAAATCCTATCTTTCCAGTATACTCTGGAGAATTTTATTTGTGCTCTTAAATCAAGAAAGCTACTATATTTGTTGTATTCAAAATACACTTGTCATGACTCTGCTTCCTGGTTTTTCCAGTTTATAACTTATCTATAACTATATCTTATATGCTTATTACAATACCTTTGACATTCATTAGGAGAAGCAGTGAGTACTGAGAGAAGCATAGGATGACAGGGAAGGTTTATGAAAAAATAAAATTTAACCATAATTAATTCTAACAGAGGCCAAACATGGTGCCTCATGCCCATAATCCTAGCATTTTGGGAGGCCAGGGCAAGAGGCTCACTTGAGGCCAGGAGTTAGTTCAAGAGTAGCCTAGGCAACATAACACGACCTTATTTCTATCAAAAAAAAATATTAGCCAGATGTGGTAGTACATACCTGTAGTCTTATTTGAGAGAGTGAGGCAAGAAGATCTCTGGAGCCCAAGAGTTTGAGGTTGCCGTGGGCTATGATGATGCCACTGCAATCAATCTAGCCTGAGCAACAGAATAAGAGATCCTGTCTCAAAAAGAAAAAAAAAATCTGAATGATAAAATTCATTTTAATCTAAAATTAAATTTTATCACATTTAAATGGTCATTCACCTGTTGCGACATTTAGTCAGTCACCCCATGAGCTGGAAACTCCCTTTATCTTAAAAAAAATTAATTTGCCAGAAAAAAATAATTTGTCTCGAAAATTCAAAGTTTATTTTAAAATTACTTTGATTTTTCTTAATTATGGTTCTTCAAAAGGAACTTTTGAACTTGAGGTTTGACTGGACACTGCAAACAGCAAACCGAGAATAATAACCTTTAGAAACTAGCAACAGGACAGAGACAGCCTGCAGGAAGCCGGCAGGAAAGGCAGAGTATCAAAGTGCCCCCAGGTGGCATGAACCAGAGTGTTGTGAGAATTTTTTGGCAGCAATTTAGGAAAACTCTTCAACAGAGATTTGATTCAGGTCTCTAATTTACTGTAAACAACCTGCTACAATGTTCCTTTTATTTTCTCAGAATATAGGCTGCAGCCCTGAGGGCATGTGAAGTGGCCTTTCTCTTCCCCTACAACTTGGTAAAGAATTGGGTCAAAATAGCAAAGTACTTAGGATTCTTCTGAGATAGAATTTCAGGTGATGTCAGGCAATCTTAAATGTTATCCATTTACAATTTTAGGTAATATGCATCTATCTAGCCTTTGGGGATAAGGGAGGCCTAAAATGGTCTTTGGTCATATGGTCCCTCCTCCCCTCCATGAAGGAAGTCATCTGGTACCTGGGGAGAGAATGAGGTGACAACCAGAGGAAGCTGAGCTCTGAACTCTTGAGTCCCTGACGCCAGCCCCCACTTGGGCCTTCCTCTTACCCAAGCCAATAAAATCTCCTATTTTATCCCCTTGAACTGAGGTTCAGTTTCTTGCAAACAAGAGTCCTTACAAATAAGTTTGCTGTGGCCAGATCAGTGTGTACATATTGGGAGAAGTTTGCAGGAGCCAGATAATAATAATAGCTACCATATCTTAAAAGGTTAATTTGAACCCAGCTCTAGGCTGACCATTTAGGTACACAATCTCCTTTAAGTTTTACAGCACCTTTCAGATGAATGTATTATTATACATTATTATCTCCTTTAAATCTTACAGCACCTTTCAGATGAATGTACTATTATACTATCTCCACCTTTCAAATGAGGAAACTGTGGCTCAGAGAGGTTTAGAAATTAGCTGAAAATCACACAGCTAGTAAAAGGTTGAGCAAGAACTGGAAGTAAGAGCTCTCTGACTTCAAAGCCTTTTAACCACAAGATTCTGGAGCTCTTAAAGGGCCATTGTGGCTACACCAGGGAGCAGATGGGTTGGGCTCTAGGTAACACATCTCACTGTGTGTCGGTGGTGTTTCCCAGCTCACAGGACAGGCTGTCTTCTCTCCCCTGAGTGCTCAGTAACCACAGCTATGAGAGAATACCAGAGGGAGAGAAATAGTGTTGACTCTTCTGAAAGAGATCTTCTTTCCCTATCCAGCATGTTGCCAACTCCAAAATTTCTTGAAGGCTAAAGAAGAGACTTCAGAAAATTGGTAAAAGCTCATCTAATTGGCAAGGCACACAGGCAAGTCAAAGAGGGAAGTTTCTGAAGCAGATTGTTGTAGGAAATCCTAAACCCCACGACAAGACTGGAGTCCTTCAGAAGCATGTAGTTCCAAAAGAAATCCTGCTTCGAATAAATAAATAAACAAAAGAATAAACAAATGATATGACATGTGTGTGTGTGAGGTCAGACAATTAAGTCCATGAACATCCTAGAAAAAATGCTACCTACCTCCTTGCTGAATATCATTCAAAGTGCTCCCCTGGGCCATCTGGTGACAGTAGTGATATTCGGTAATGAGGTATGTAGCACTTTTCCTAGGACAAGTACACAAACTTAATTGTCACACCTTGTACAACGATAGCTCTGATGACCGTTCCAGAAAAAGCGTTCCCAAATTCCTCTGAAGAGTGGACTAGATGCTGGTGTCATGCACAGCTTCCCAAGTGGAGTTACTTAACTTACTTCAAAGATTACTGTAGTGATATTCAGCAATGAGGTATGTAGAATGTTTTCTAGGCTGAGTTTGTGAACTTAATTGTGCAACCAAATACACACACACACACACACACACACACATATATTTATAAAGATTGTTCAACCTCATATATATGTGTATATACATATGTATAAAGATGCCTGAATTACATCCTCCTCTCCCTTTTTACAATTTTATCTCAGCTCTAATGGTGGCACTTTCTGGTTTTCAAAAGAAACCCCAAATGGGGAAAACACAGATGCTTACAGCTCTAGAATCAAGTGGAAATCTTTTTCCTCTTTTTTTTTTTTTTAAGCAGAATCTTGCTCTGTTGCCCAGGCTAGAGAGCCATGGCCTTAGCCTACCTCACAGCAACCTCAAACTCCTGGTCTCAAACGATCCTCCTGCCTCAGCCTCCCAAGTAGCTAGGACTACAGATTCCTACCACCACACTCAGCTAATTTTTCTATTTTTTTTTTCTAGTAAAGACCAGATCCTGCTCTTGCTCAGGCTTGTCTAGAACTCCTGAGCTCAAGTGATCCTCCAGCCTTGGCCTCCCACAGTGCTAGGATTACAGGCATGCGCCACCCTGCCTGGCCTGGGAAATCCTTTTCTAAAATAGTGCTGTATTTCTTGCTTAGAACATGGGCCTTGGAATCAGACATACATGGATTCAAATGCTCACTACCATATAGCAGACCCTTTCCTCTTAGAAAATTAAGATTCCTCACCTATAAAATTACTATAATACCACTTTGCAACTACTACATTAATAATGAATTCAGGCAAAACACCTCAGTGAATGCAAAAATGATTGGGTAAAACATTACTGAGAAATAATACAATCTCAAAGGATCACCCCACAGATTAGTTACAGAAGGAATTTCTTATTAATTACAATAAATAAACCCATCCAAACAAAGTGCTCATACTTCACATCATCAGTCATGGAACAAGTCGAAATCCTATGCCTTGAGATATGATAAACACCAATGTGTTTCTGCCAATGATATTTAACCTGATTGTATCATAAATAAGGCTACAATCAAATCCAAACCATGGATCGTTCTGAACACGAGCAGCCTTGGTCTCTTCAAACATGTCAGTGTCATGAAAGAATAAGAATAAAAAAAAGGTTGGGAATTCTTGTAGAGTTGCAGAGACTTGAAAATGAAATGAAATGTGTGAAACTTGATTGTATCCCAGACCCACTATTTAGAATAACTATAATGCTTATTATTAGGAAAATATTATTCGATCAATGTTAAATTCCCTGAGTGGATAATTGTGGTATAGTTATGGACGAATATGTCCCTGATACATATTCAGGAGTGAAGCAATATGACAAAATTGGCTAAATTAGTCAAGAGGTATTTGTTATACTTTTCTCTTTCTTTCTTTTTTTTTGAGACAGAGTCTCACTTTGTCGCCCTCAGTAGAATGCCGTAGTGTGACAGCTCACAGCAACCTCAAACTCTTGGGCCTAAGCGATTCTCTCGCCTCAGCCTCCCAAGGAGCTGGGACTACAGGCACCCGCCACAACGCCCAACTATTTATTTGTTGTAGTTGTCGTTTTTTTTTTTTTTTTTTAGCCAGCCCAGGTAGGTTTCAAATCTGCCAGCTCCCGGTGTATGTGGCTGGTGCACTGCCCACTGAGCTACAGGCACCGAGACTTGTTACACTTTTCTATAAAATTAAAATGTTCTCCAAATAAGAAGTTGAGGACATGAGCATAATAATATATGGTTTTACAAGGATTAAATGTAATAATGCATACATAGCTCTTACAACAGTACTTGGTAAACAGTTGAAGCCCCATTCATCCATTTATGCCACAGGTCGAAATTTTTCATGTGAAATTCACATATGTTACCTAAAAAAATCCAAGGAGCAAGAATTTGAAGAGAAAAATTTTTATTACATTCCATTGTTATGTGGCATCCCCAAAATGGAACACTGGGCAAGACCCTACCTACATTATACATAATGTATGAAATTGTGTTTTTGTTTTGTTTTTGTTTTTTAATATCAGGAGGTGGTGACACCTGCTATTCAGTGGGATATTCAACAGTATACTTCACATGTAAGGCAACATCACATTTTTCATATCGAAAAGTAGTGTTCTTATGACATTCATAAGGGAAAGCACACCATGTTTGCTTTCCCTGTTTGGCATTTAATTCATGCCAGTGAGTCAATGTTATACTTCTGAGAAGGTCTTCCTGTCCCACCGGGTTCTGGAGGATGACCATGGGTCTCCAGATAATGGCGTACCACATGTTGACAAAACTCCAGAAAATCCATTGGCTACCCATCATATGTTTTATGTAGTTGCCACACATTTTGTAAGACCAATTTGAAACAACAAATGAGGGCTTGAATAACATTTCTTTCCTTGGATCTATGCGGATACTTATCAATGTTGTCATCAGCTCTGTCTATGCCTCCCAGGAAACAGTTTGATCAACACTTTGATCATGTTTGGCTGCTGAACTTGGATCTTCTTCTTCAGTTTCAGGGAATAAGGATTGACAAGACACCGGGGATGAAGCAACAGTGACTACGCTGTTACCGTTCCATCTGCGGACAGTGTTGCCTTTGCCATCAATTTGATAATCGAATGTGGCTCGTTCTTTTTTTCTTCAAAGCTACATCTGATTCTAGTGGAGCTTTGTCAATGAGATCCTTTCTCACTGTACCTGTTACCTGATGTCCCATTGAACTGAGCTTATCAAGAAGTGCAATACTGGGTGGCACCTGTGGCCCAACGGAGTAGGGCACCAGCCCCATATGCCGGAGGTGGCGGGTTCAAACCCAGCCCCGGCCAAAAACTGAAAAAAAAAAAGAAGTGCAATATTGAGGCCAGGTTTAGTGGCTCATGCCTGTAATCTCAGCACTTAGGAGGCCAAGACGGGTGGATTGCCTGAACTCATGGGTTCGAGACCAGACTGAGCCAGAGCCAGACCCCATCTCTAAAAATATCCTGGTGTTGTGGCAGGTACCTGTAGCCCCAGCTACTCGAGAGGCTGAGGCAAGAGAATCACTTGAGCCCAAGAGTTTGAGGTTGCTGCGAGCTGTGACGCCATGGCACTCTACCGAGGGTGACAAGTGAGACTCTATCTCAAAAAAAAAGAAGTGCAATATTGGTGAAAAAGTTATCAAATAAAAAATGGTATTGTCTAGGGTATGCCTCTGTAACTGCCTCACTAGTAGCCCAGATGGGTGGTACCACATCAAAACTGGGCTTTCTTCTAATAAACTGTTTGCGCCCTTTTTTGTTTGTTTGTTTGTTTGTTTCAGACAGAGTCTCAAGCTGCTGCCCTGGGTAGAGTGCCATGGGGACATCATAGCTCACAGCAACCTCCAACTCTTGGGCTCAAGAGATCCTCTTGCCTCAATTTTATTTTCAATAGAGATGGGGTCTCGCTCTGGCTCAGGCTGGTCTCAAACCTGTGAGCTTATGCAATCCACCTGTCTCAGCCTCCCAGCATGCTAGGATTACAGGCATGAACCACGGTGCCTTGCCTCATTTGAATCCTTGATGACCAAAATAAGGAACCATGCATTCATCAAAGCTGAAATAAGTTTCATTTGGAACATAGCTTGCTTATTGAGTTTGCTTTTAAGAGGTCACAACTTGGAAAACTTGCTCATTGGGTCTAAATGTCCATTGTCAGAAACATGCAAATTAGAAAATATAGTTTCGGGCGGCACTTGTGGCTCAGTGAGTAGGGCACTGGCCCCATATACCGAGGGTGGTGGGTTCAAACCCAGCCCCTACCAAACTGCAACAAAAAAAATAGCTGGCGTTGTGGCGGGTGCCTGTAGTCCCAGCTACTTGGGAGGCTGAGGCAAGAGAATCACCTAAGCCCAGGTTGCTGTGAGCTGTGTGATGCCACGGTACTCTACCGAGGGCAATAAAGTGAGACTCTGTCTCTGCAAAAAAAAAAAAGAAAGAAAGAAAAAGAAAAAGAAAATACAGTTTCAAAGCAATCACGTCTCATGGCACCACTAATGAGTACATTATGCACATCTGTTCTTTGTTTCCAGAATGTTCGCCTTCTAGGAACTGAGACATAATCGCTCAAAAAATAATTCCCAGAAAACATTTATACTCGGAGCTAGTCAAGCCAAGATTTATACCTTTACCTTCAGCGTATAAATTGGAGTATGTGATGATGAGTTCAACCACCTGGTCATTAAGAAAAAGTTCAAGAATTTCTGTGGAAGTTCTCATTTCAGGGAAGAAGTCACTTGGTGGTTCTGTAACTCTACCTGCCACAGGCAGTGCAGTTAGGTCCGCTTTTTCTAATTTTTGAATAATTTTTGTCACTTTCTTTTTCTTTGGTGGAGGAGGTTGCTACACAGTAGTCGTAGACGGAACTTCACCATCAAGAGAGTCATCTCCGGGTGCGTATGAGGGGTCATCTGAGTCAGAGTCAGCAGCACAGCCATCATCTTGAATGAGGTCTGCAGGTGCACACAACAGAGAGCCTGGCAGAGTATCTAGTGTTCCACAATCTTCATCTCCTGATGAAGTATCTAGTGTTCCACAATCTTCATCAGAAACAGGTGCTGTGGCATTTTCAGGTGGTTGTATCACAATAACACTTGCTTCTCTGTCATCTGTCTCTAAGAGGTCAGTTATTTCATGCAAACTTAGAGTTCAAGGCATCTTGAGACTTGTAAAATGATTTCAACTAACAAAAGGGAAAAAAGATATTATTAGTCCTAGTGGTAAGGGTCTTGCCTAGTGCTCCAAAAATGAAATGGAACATCCAAATGTCAAACCATAACTAACACAAAAATAACTTCAGTATTTTCTTTCTTTTTCTTTTTTTTTTTAGAGACAGAGTCTCACTTTGTTAGCCTCAGTAGTGTGCAGTGACATCACAGCTCACAGCAACCTCCAGCTCTTGGGCGTAGACGATTCTCTTGCCTCAGCCTCCAAAGTAGCTGGGACCACAGGTGCCCACCACGACGCCTGGCTATTTTTGTTGCATTTTGGCCGGGGCCGGGTTTGAACCCGCCATCCTCAGTAAATGGGGCCAGCACCCTACTCACTGAGCCACTGGCACCGCCCCAGTATTTTCTTTTTACAGTACAATAGCATAATTAATAGAGAAGTAATAGAAAAACATTACTAGTATAAGATGTAGCACAGTAAAGTTGCATTTACTTGCCTTTGGATGGTTCTTCAAAAATTTTCTAGGCTCGGCGCCCATAGCACAGTGGTTACAGTGCCAAACACATATACCGATGCTGGCAGGTTTGAACCCAGCCCAGGTCAGCTAAACAGCAATGACAACTAAAACAAAAAAATAGCCGGGCGCTGTGGCAGGTGCCTGTAGTCCCAGCTACTTGGTAGGCAGAGGCAAGAGAATCGCTTAAGCCCAAGAGTGTGAGGTTGCTGTGAGCTGTGACACTATGGCACTCTACTGAGGGCAACATAGTGAGACTCTGTCTCAAAAAAAAAAAATTTTTTTTTCTGAAAATTCACATCACTTTTTGACAAGCTCCCAGCATGCCAGTATCTGCAGCAGTGACTAACTCTGTGTATCACGCGATAACACGTACCTTCAGGAGGCAGATGTGTGAAAAATCAGATCTTGGTGATGACCTTGAGCAGGATATTAAAAAAAAAAAAAAAAACTCCCATGTCACTATCATTCCAATAATAGAACATAAGGCATACATGGATTAATATGAGCTATAATGATTGTGTGATCCTAGGGACCATTTCAACTCTGTCTCAGTTTCCTCATCATGATGACCGAAGCAGGCAATTCTATCAGATCTAACGTTGTAGAACTTAACATAATTCTGCCTTCAAAAAAGTCACTGGGGGGCAGCGCCTGTGGCTCAAAGGAGTAGGGCACTGGTCCCATATGCCGGAGGTGGCGGGTTCAAACCCAGCCCTAGTCAAAAAAAAGTCACTGGGGTTAGAAGAATATTGTCAAGATGGCTACACTCCCTAAAGCAATGTATGAATTCAGTACAATCCCTGTCAAAATTCCAAAGGTATTTTCCATAGAAATAGGAAAAGCAATTCTAAAATACATATGGAATCACAAAAAAAAGTAATTCTGAGCAAGAACAACCAAGTTGGAGGCCTCACACTTCCAGACTGCAAATCCCATTATAAATCTATAGTAATAAACAAATATATGGTACTAGAACAATGGAAGAGAATAGAGAGCCCAGAAATAAACCCACACATATACGGCCAATTAATCTTCCATAAAGGCACCAAGAATACACAATGGGGAGAGGATAGTCTCTTCAATCAACAGTGTTGGAAAAATTGAATATTCACATACAAAAAAATAAAGCTGGACCCATATATTACACTATACAAAAAAAAATCAAAACATTTGCATGTAAGATGTGAAACTGTAAAAATAGAAGAAAACAGGGGGGAAAGCCTTATAGCATTTGCCTTGGCAATGAGCTTTTGGCTATGACATTGAAAAGCACAGGTAACGAAAGCAAAAACAAACAAGTGGGGCTACATCAAGCTAAAAAGTTTCCGCACAGCAAAGGAACGGTCAACAAAATGAAAAGACAACCCACATTATGGAACACATTATTTTGCAAACAGTTTCTGCTTTCCAAAATATGTAAGAAACTTAATTCAATAGCAAAAGCCTAAAGAACCGTATCTTTAAAATGTGCAAAGTACCAGAATAGATACATATTTCTCAAAAGAAGATATGTGAATGGCCAACAAGGATATGAAAAAGATGCTCAACATCACTAGTCATCAGGGAAATGCAAATCAAGATCAATATCACTTCACAACTACTAAAACAGCTGCTATCAAAGAGTCAAAAAATAGAAAGTCTTGATGAGGATGCAGAGAAAAGGGAACCCTTTTACATTGCTTATGGGAGTGTCAATTAGTATAGCCATTATGGCAAATAGAAAGGAGGTCTCTCAAAATATTAAAAATACAACTACCATTTGATCCAGCAATTTAAGCTCTGGGAATATGAACACTCCAATGTCCACTGCAGCATTATTCACAGTATTCAGAGGAGTAGTAAATACACATACACACAATGAAATATTGTTCTGCCTTAGAAAGGAAGGAAATCCTGCCATTTGTGACAACAGGGGCAAAACTAGATTACATTATGCTACATGCAATAAGCCAGGCGTAGAAAGACGAATACGCGTGATCTCATATATGGAATCTAAAAAAGTCAAACTCATAATAGAAGGGTGGCTACAAGGGATGGGAAATAGGGGATGAGGAAATGTTGGCCAAAGGGTACAAACTTGCAGTTATAAATGAGCAAGTTCTAGAGACCTAGTATATACATCGTGGTGACTACAGTAAATGATAATGTATTGTATCCTTAAAAATTGTATATATTCAGAGAATACAATGTGATGTTTTACTACACACATTGTGAAATGATTATCACAAGCTAATTAGCAGATTCATCACCCTCACATAGTGACCTTGTCTGTATGTGTCTCAGCGAGAATACTTAAGATCTAATTACTTAGCAGATTTCATTTGTCAATTATACCTCAGTAAAGCTGAAGAAAATAAAAGAACAAGGCTCAGCGCCTGTGGCTCAGTGGGCTAAGGCACCAGCCACTACACCTGAGTTGGCGGGTTTGAATCCAGCCTGGGCCCGCCAAACAACAATGATGGCTGCAACCAAAAAAATGGCCAGGCGTTGTGGCGGGCGCCTGTAGTCCCAGCTACTTGGGAGGTGGTGCCAGGAGACTCACTGGAGCCCAGGAATTGGAGGTTGCTGTGAGCTGTGATGCCACAGCACTCTATCCAGGGTGACAGCTTGAGGCTCTGTCTCAAAAAAAAAAAAAAGAAAAAGAAAAAAAAGAAAATAAAAAAACAAAAGAAAACCAACTCCTTATTTTAAGAACTAAAATTGTATTAAGGATTGCTAATTACATACAACAGGCTCATCACTGCTAACCACTATCAAAAATGGTCACTCTCTCTCCTCTCTTTGGAAAAAACAGTGAGAAAGTATCTGATGAACCGGAACCTTGGTCGGTGTTGGAAGATTTTAATGATGCAGTATCTAATCAAGCTTTGAGGGTTCTGGTTCTGTGAAATGCCTGAAAAAAAGCAAATTAAACTTATTAAACAAAAAAAATTATTAAAAATGTTCTTAGCAATCACTTTCCACCATTTTATTTTTTATTTTTTTGAGACAGAGCCTCAAGCTGTCACCCTGGATAGAGTGCTGTGGCATCACAGCTCACAGCAATCTCCAATTCTTGGCCTCAAGCGAGTCTCTTGCCTCCGCCTCCCATGTAGCTGGGACTACAGGTGCCCGCCGCAACGCCCAGCCATTTTTTGGTTGCAGCCGACATTGTTGTTTGGCGGGCCCGGGCTGGATTCAAACCCGCCAGCTCACATGTATGTGGCTGGCGCCTTAGCCACTTGAGCCACAGGCGCTGAGCCTCTTTCCACCATTTTAATTATTTTAAAAATGTTCATAAGAATATTATTGCTTGCTGGGTGAAAGAAACAACTTCAACTCAGACTTTACCTTACAAATGCAAACAATTTAACCTAACCATGTATACCCTCCTATTAATCTGAAGTTTAAAAAATAATAAAAACAACACAAAAAGTTACTTAAATGTTTAAAAATATTATCACTTCCTTAAAAATTATTTATGTCTGTACAATTGGTAACTTTGATAACAGGATCTGCAATTTGCTCTCTGTCATTCAAATGAGTCGGAATAACTGTACATCGCCTTGAAATAAAAACTGACAGACTGAAAAATTAATTAAGCCTCCATTTTCCAAGTACTATGCGACTGGATTGTACAGGGTACCTTTAGCCTTTTGGATGCTGTATTGTAACTTTACTGGCTGTAAATCTGTAAGTACAGAGTTATTTTATTAAATATGAGAATATTTAATATTTTATTTTTTTTAATATAAAAGAGCGACTGGTATGTCAGTGTTGTTTTCTGGCAAGAAGTTAGGGATTTTGGCTCGGCGCCTGTGGCTCAACAGGCTAAGGCACCAGCCATGTACACCTGAGCTGGCCTGTTCGAATCCAGCCCGGGCCCACCAAACAACAATGACGGCTGCATCCAAAAAATGGCCAGGCGTTGTGGCGGGCGCCTGTAGTCCCTGCTACTTGGGAGGCGGAGGCAAGAGACTCGCTTGAGCCCAGGAATTGGAGGTTGCTGTGAGCTGTGATGCCACAGCACTCTATCCAGGGTGACAACTTGAGGCTCTGTCTCAAAAAAAAAAAGTTAGGGATTTTGCTATTAGA
>CAUYRH010051408.1:0-11093 GCA_963574655.1 Perodicticus potto
TTACTCTGTTTACCTGACCTCTCTTTGCCAAGTTTTACTTTGACCTTATCTTATCCACAAAGCACTTGTACACTAGAGACATGAATTTGATTTGTTTCTGCAAGGATTTAGATGCTCTTGTTCTGTATTTTATCAAGAGAGGCTTGATGAACAGTGAGTTTTAAAGCACTCCTTTCCCCGATCTAGTGAGCCTGAGCATCACCTGGAAAGCTAGTTAGAACACAAGGGCCCCAGGGACTCTGGTGCAGTAAGTCCAGGTTTGGTCCCAAGAATTTGCATTGAACAAGCTTCCTGGTGATGCTGTGACTGTTAAACCAGCGCCTAAGTTTGTGAATTCCACAAACCACAATAAATTGTTCAAGAACGTTAAAAAAAAAAAAAAAAAGAAAAGAAAACAAGAAGCTGGTTTGAAAGAGGAGAAAAGGTTTGGTGGTTGTTTGTTTTTGTTCATTGTTTTTGCAGAAGGCTGACATTTTAAATCCTCATTTTGAAAGGAAAAGTCAGTCTTATAGCTGTGATTTTTCCCATCTTTGTAGAAAAATATCCAAGAAGGACTCCAAAATAAAGCTAAGGTGATATATGTGGCGTAGCCACAGACTTGCTGCAAAAATGTGATGGTCTAGCCAGGCCAAACAGAAAGGAATGCTGTAGGCAAGATTACAGCATTTGTAAAGCATCAGCAGCAAATCCTACCTATTTAAAGGGTGACATGTGATGGAAACACAAAGGCATCAGCTCTCTTTGCAACAAAAATTTAAAGATGGTTACCTGGAAGGAAAAGAAGAAAATGTAATTAATTAGCACCAGAGGTTGTTGTCCATAATGAAGAAGACACGTGTACCACCAGTCACTTCATTTGTATTCATTTCAGAAGACACATCTCATTCAAATACACCCGTTTTATGTTCTATTATTATTTAGGTGATGGATGGAAACTAAGGAGCTTGAACATAGCAAAGAATATTTTCTTCTAGTTCCCTTTACATTTGCCCAGCTTGGTGTTCTGCCCATTGTGGGCAGCTAAGAATTGTTGATGGTTTTGACCTTGAGATGAGTAATTAATTAGAAGAGAAATTAATTCTAAATCATGAGTGTCAACAAATACTTGAAATATTGTAATTGATTTCATAGACTGAGAACAAAAATAGAGCAAGAATTAAGAGTCACTCCATAGCTGCAAAGTTGTGGATACCTGAGCCTTGGGCATCCACTTCTACAAAGTGTGAATATAATAACAGGGTCAACCCCATGAACTTGTTCTGACGATTAAGAGAGTTTGTTGATCATCCTCTTAACATAGGGACTAAAAAAATGTAAGCAATCAATAAGTAGTCCTCTTTATAATATTAGTCCTCTTTGTAAATAATTAACAAATAGCCATCAAGAGTTGCTGTAGGGGTGGTAAAATTTCGCCTCTACCTTAGTGTCTCCAGCTGGACCTAAGACTTAAACTGACATAAAATAGATTAACAAGAGAATGGCATATAAATTCCATTTAATAATTTTTACCCACACATCAGAGATTTCACAAGAAAAATGGAGATCCAAAGGAACAACTAGGATCCAAAGTTTATATACTAGGTTAGGTGAAGAGTAATAAATCGTGAAAACATGACCAAAAAAAAAAGGTTTGGCCTAGGGCAGATAATTGTGAAAAGGTAAGTAGAAAGATAAGGGTTTGTTTAGCATCTCTAGTGGTATCAAGTCTTCCTCTGGCTATAGGAAGTTTTGCCTCCTGCTTTAAGGAAAAGAAAGGATGATCAGAGTGCCCCACTTGCATCTGCTGTTTTTTCAAGTGCCTTGTACTCGAAATAATCAACACACCAAAGTGATATATTTGGAGGTGATGTATTATGACATCCTCCACTGCCTTCACATGCTTGGGGCATAACCCAAGTCAAAGGCAAAAAGTGTACTTAAAATAGGAAGAACTGCCTTGTGAGGGAGGAACTAAAACTTATAATGTCTGTTTTACCAGTGAGGCTACTGAGGTGTAAAGAGGTTAAATGACTTGCCCAAGGGCATACAGAATCATAATTGGAACTATTCAATAATTGCCCCTCTCAGAGGGGGCTTGAAGGTCCTTCCACTATTCAATAATTGCCCCTCTCAGAGGAGGCTTGAAGGTCATCAAAGTTATGCTTTCCACTTCCCACAAAACTTCCAGGATGATGAAAAGGGAGTGGATTAGGGAAAAGAAGAGTTATTAGGAGATATTTCAGAACTCTCCATGAACCCTTTCTCCACCAAGACAGCTGATATGATCCCTACGGGATAAATGCAAAGCTAAAGGATCCCTAGCCCCAAAGATTTATGTATAGCCAAGGGTTCTGACATAGAGGCCCAGGGAAAAAGAGAAGGGCATGTCTGGGATTCAGCCCACACCTACCCTAAAGATAGAAGAGGATAATATTTCACACTGGGATAATTGTAATACATGAATTTCATTAAGGGTTTTTCTCAAACCATATTTTTATCTGGTTACAAAGGTAATGCATATTCATTAGAATTATCTTGGAAAATATACAAAGGTAAAAAGAAGAAAATAAGTCACTTACAATACCACCACCAGACACAACCACATTTTACAGTCTGATGTATTCATTTCTGCTTTGTTTTATCTGCATACATACATTTTAATACCAAAAAATGATATCATTCTGTTCTTACTATTTTTGTAGCCTGCCTTTTCAGGTAATAGTTCACTTACCTTTTTCTAAAGCATGAATGTTTCCTCCAAGTTCCATGATAGCACAATGAACCCTTTGAGCAGGTATTAGAACTTATTCCGTCACCAATTCTGAGGGGTCAAGGCAGTGTCTAGATTTTTACTATTATAAATAATGTTTATTCCCAAATCATGACTGTCTCCCTAGAAAAAATTCCTAGATGTAACCACTAAGCCAAAGAACATGCTTATTTGTAAGGCTTAGATGAATGCTACCAAAATGTCATCCAAAAAAAGAATGTACTGATTTATATTCCCAGCAGCAATGTATAAGAATGCTCTCTTCAAAAGCAAAGTATAAGGAGCAGTGGTGCATGTTATTGTCCCAACTACTTGGGAGGCTGAGACAGAAGGACTTCTTGAGCTCAGGAGTTCAAGGCCAGTCTGGGCAACATAGCTAGACCCTGTCTCTAACAAAAGAAAGAAAGAAAGGAAAAAAAAAAAAGAAATTAAAAAAAAAGGCCGAAAAAGCTGCTTAATTACTAAATGCAAGTAGCTCTGTTAATGTAGTTTGTCAGAATATAACTAGATTAGAGCAAGAAGTTTTCCTGTCTCTCATATATGATTTATTTACCTTCCTTCTGGCATCCTCATTACTTTAAGAGAACAGCCCTAACCCTTGGTTTGTCCAGGAAACAGTGGTGCCAACTCCCTAAGATTTCCTGGATGCCTCAGGTAATCCATTGGCTAGTTTTTATTTAACTTTATAAATTCTCATCCTTTTAAAAATACGATTGTTTTCTGGGTTTCTGACTGCAGAGAACATACCTTTCAAGGTAAGATCTTTTAACATATAAAAGGACAGTACCCGGAGGCAAATCACCCATCATATCATGTAATCCATCTTCCCAGATAACTACTTAACTATCTGACACTGTATAAAAATTCACAACTAAAATCCAAACAGGTATGACCTCTTTGAGTTCCTTTATTGATAAGAAAGGCTTACTGTTCCTAAAAACCTAAAAAGCCAGGATCACAAAAAGGAAAGATTGGGAGCTCCTGATAAAGCAGTTGGTGGAGTTCAGCATCAATCCAGTTCCAGTCCACTGGAGAAAATCTAATTGGCAGAAAACCATGATTAATTTTAGAATGAACAATATCATGACTCAAGTGAGTTATGAGTTGTTGGAGAGTAGAGGCACATTTAGTAGAACATGACTTACTCTGACATGTAATTCTTTCCTTACCCCAGCAAAACTAAGTATGGTAAAAATGCCAGAAACAGCTTTGCAATTGGAATATGCAATTTAACATAAGTAAAGATTACTCCCAGGTAGTTTATTGCTTTAACTACATTGAGGCATGTCCCTGTAGCAGACAGCATAATGACTCTCATTTCATTTTTGGTTTGTGCCAAATATCTTCAGTTAGTTTTGCTTTATTGGCTTCACGCAATTTATGGCAGCACTAGAATGCGATTGTAATGCAACTAGTATTTTACTTTTATCTTCCACTGGTAATTTTTCTTATTTATGGTGACTATATTGTCTGCATTAATACAAGCCATAGAAATTATACAGCGTGGAACCTTGTTTTCAGCAGCTCCCTTTCTCATGAAGAGCAGAACCATAAGAGCCAACTCCCATAACCCAGTGACAGCCAAGAATGTGCCAGGGGAGAGGCAACACCATAAATAACAGCACTTACAACTCTGTAAAGTGATTCATTTGATGAAGAATGGCTAGAAAGCCTAATTTTCCCATTGATTCAAAAAGAGACAACATGTTCCTAAAGACCATTTGGTTATAAGTATTTCTCAAATAAATTTTTGGAATCAAAGTAAGTGCCAAAGGTGGTAGCATTTGGGGGAAACTAGGACCCTTCAGTTATTCTTTGAAAAAGTTTATTTACCTGGTTTGCATTTAATTGATCTGATTAATTTTGAAAAGGTACTGTAATCTGGTAGGGAATTATTTGACTATTTCCAATTTCCTGAAAGTTGGCTAAGTGATATTCTAAATATAATTTTACCTATAGTTGCCCAGATCAATAACGCACACCATTTTTCTTAGAGGGCAGTTTTTTATAAAAGGAAGAAAGAGGACCAGATCTTCTAGTTCTGATAACTCCTTATTCAACACACCTTTGTAAAGCTAGTCTAAAAAAGTAACCAAACTAAGTCAAATTAGTCATTTGGGCCCTGCTGAAAATATATTTCTCAACCTTGTTCTTGTATCCTTCCTAAATTTTGCTATGAGTCATTTATCCTATTGGCTACAATGTAGATCTTTTACGTGTCCTATGTTAAAATCCAGGTTTCCAGGGAGTTGTAAAAAGCAAACAATTAGCAGTCATTACTTCTAAATAAAATGAGTTTATCAAATTGGTGTACGAATACACAGCAGAGCCCTAATAGAATAGCATATGGCATAGCTATGTTTTGATGACAGAAGGGAAAATTCAGATCATGAGCTTTGTATACAATAATCTCAGGCAGCACAGTGTACTGGGGCAGCCATGAAACCACTGAGAAGAGTAGGCATCAGTGGCCACAAAGTAAACATATGAAATGCGGTTGCTTTTCCTTACTCTGACGAAGCATTCAGTGCTAACCCCATCCTATCTGCCATCCTATCTTGTTGTAAGTGCCCATGTCTTAAAGGTAAGTTCCAGATTTTATGTTTTCATAAGTAACATTCTGGGGTCCAAAAGATTCAAAAAAATAACAACAAAACCAATCCCTGATCACTCCTTGGAGGCCCATTAAACATATTCCTGATTGTCATATAACACACCAGAGTCACCAGGAGAATGGTAACGTGGCCTCTTAATTTAAATGCCAAGGAAGAAAAAATACAAACTTGACAAAGTCAGGAAACTGGCATCATACTTAGAACATATAGGGAGCTACATAGTAATTTGTCAAGTTCAAGACCTCTCATAAACTATTTTGTTTGCCAAAAATGTACTTTTAATGGAATTTGGATTTAGCCTCAGTAGATTAAATGACATAGCTGCCTATAATATGACTTTTGTAAAGAACAGTAGAAAAAAAGGTAACTATAGACAGCTGAGAGAGTTAGTCTTTTGGAGCTTACAATCTAAAAATGACCTCCCCATGTTTCATAGACCCCAAAATCTCCATAGCTGGGTATAGAAAACACCTGTCCACATTTCACTGTCTTTAAAACAAAGTGTAGCTATTTACCCCAGTAGCTGCAGAAACTTCTAAGCAAAATTACTTTTCATATTACACATATGACTACAGCTCTGATGGCCATCCCAGAAAAAGAGTTCCAAAATTGCTCCAAAGTGTAGACTAGGCACTGGCATGGAGGCATAGGTTCCCTAGGGGAGGACTTTGAAGGTGACCATAGAGACTTTCAGCAATGAGGTATGTAACACTTTTTCTAGGACAAGTTCATGAACTTAATTGTCCAAACTCATTGAACCCTTAGACTAAACATAAAGCAGAAGTTAACTCCCTCAAAAATTATAGCCTCATTAGCTAGGTGGATTTATTCTCAGAATTTCAAATGGTCTTTCTTCTCAGTAAGCCACAGGGCTAATCATCTCAACCAAGCATCTTGTATAAGGAGCAAAAAGTTTTAGGTACAATTTATCTACAACTACAACTCTACACTTTTGCTTGTTATATATGATATTAATATATATTCTTGAGGAGTTAGTTATGAACAATGTTAAGACATCATAACACATTTATTAGTCTATCATCAGCCTTTGATTTTGTGGATAGGGACTGTCTTTACACTAAATTTGATGATCTTGGCAAAAATCCCAGATGATTAACATTGCCTAAAACCTGCATCATAATACCACTGCCAGAATGAAATGACTAGGAATGGTCTCAGGCCAGACAAAAATCTCATTTTTTAACAGAATGAAGCAGGACTTTCTGAATCCTATTTCATTTTAACTTGTACATATGAGGCAACTGGATTCTACTATGTATTTTACACGCTTAGAATGCCCGCCCTCCCACCGTCGTTAATAGGAAGATGGATGAGTACACTGATGGTGAAACTTTACAACACAGAGCCTTAACACCCAGTTCAAACTGTGGGCTAATCACTATCAAAAGGAGCAATTCAAATTCAGCTACGCCAAAAAGAAATGACTGATTTGGGCAAGAATCTATCAATGTTCAAATGGGCAATTCTATAAAGCTCCATCAATCAAGTTAAAGCATGCTGTAATCTGAGGCTGCATTTTTAGCTAATTCATGCCAGTAGGCCTGTGGGGGCTGTGTGCTTCCAAAGAGGCTTCAGAAGGGATTCCCTGAAGGCCACTTCATGTCACTGGAAGCCTTCCATTCTCCTCACTAAAATGCTCCTTTCCTGGTTCTATGATGAAGAATTACAGAGTCTCAAATGAGAGCTTCTCCCAGCATTCCAGTATATTCCTAGCTTCATTTTGAGAAAGATGTTTTCTTGTCTATAGGTTCCCCTGTGGCTCGCCACCATGCGAAGGGTGAGTACTTGCTTCAGGGCAAAAACACAGGCTTGACACATTTTTTTTTCTTGAATAGAAAGTCATCTTTGTCAGTTGGGATCTACATGCCTATTGCTTGGCTGGATAACAACACAATAAACCAATGTTTTTCAACCATTTTAATTTCACACTTGAAACTATAGTTAAACTTTCCCGGCACACTTAAATTATGTTGATCAAAAAAAAAAAAGAGTGAAAAGAGAGTATATTATTTAAGATCATTATTTAAATTAATTATCTTTAAAAATTTTCACAGCATGTCTTAAGATCCTTTCATTGCAGGAGGCGCCTGTGGGTCAAGGAGTAGGTCACCAGCCCCATATGCTGGAGGTGGCGGGTTCAAACCCAGCCCGGGCCAAAAACTGCAAAAAAAAAAAAGCAGGACATTGTGGGGGATGACTACAGTCCAAGCTACTTGGGAGGCTGAGGCAAGAGAATTGCTTGAGCCCAGGAGTTTGAGGTTGCTGTGAGCTGTGATGCCATGGCACTCTACCAAGGGCATCATAATGAGACTGTCTCAAAAGAAAAACAAATCACTGCAATAGACCTGTCCTTGAAAGCTCACACACTACAAACTGTGGTACATGCACACCATGAAATACTATTCAGCCCTAAAATAGATAGTGACTTCACATCTTTTGTAATATCCTGGATGGAGTTGAAACACATTCTTCTTAGTAAAGAATCACAAGAATGGAAAAGCAATTATTCAAAGTACTCGATACTAATATGAAGCCAGTGGACAATCGAATGCATGCTCACATAGGAGAAAAACTCACTTCAATTCAAGTTGAGGGGAGGGGTAATGAAGGAGGGGGAGGGGAGAGAGAGGGGGTTGACACATCTTTTGTGCATAGAACATAACCACAAGAGGGACTCTACCTAACAAAATCAAATATTTTGAACTGGTTGTTTGTACCCTTACATTAACCTGAAATAAATTTACTTTTCAAAACAAAAAAAGAAAGAAAGAAAGCTCACATGCTAAAGCTGACTCTGCATGATCAAGGTGTGAGTCACTATGTCGGGCCAAGATCACATCTCTTAAAAAAAAAAAAAAGAAGGAAGAATGGCTAGCTTGCTCTTTGCATAAATTCTGATTCATAAATACAGTCCTAGTTATTATAAAAATGATAGTTTGGAAGTATAGTACCCAAATGGTAGTTGTAGTGGATATTTGTCATTTGTTATGGCCATGTAATAACAATACTGTTCTTTGCTTAGAAAGCTCCTCAGTTTTTGAATCTTGGTTTGGGGCAAAAACTACCCTAAAAATATCCTATGCTTGTTTTCCTAGTGTTGCATGATCAATGCATGATCAATTAGAAAAGGAAGGACTTTTTGTTTGTTTGTTCATGGGGTTATCTGTTTGCTATCTTAAGGATACTGGACAACTCACAGAATCACCACAGGTGGGAGAACTAGGTTTAAGGTTTAGTTTCCAGGAACTATGCCCAAAAACACATCATATGCTGAGCTGATGAAGAAACCATTGGCACTGGCACTTCGACTGGCCCCCCTGCCACTTTAACATGAGGAACTTCATCCACCTTGCCACCACTGTTGTGCTTCCAATACTGGGAGAGCTCCACAGCCCTGCCTCCTTGTAGCTTTGAGGCCAAAACCAGAGTCTGACGTGGATTTAACCAATTAGCAGAGTCTAAATCATACGCTTGAACCCTAGGTTCAAGGAACACAGAGTATCTTTAAAAATCACATGAGGGAACTAATCCCAATGAGAGAGAGAAACAACAGGCAATGAATTGCACAATGTACACACTCAAGAAATTCAGAAAATGGGCGGCACCTGTGGCTCAGTGGGTAGGGCGCCGGCCACTTACACCAGAGCTGGCAGGTTTGAACCCAGCCCAGGCCTGCTAAAACAATGACACCTTCAACAACAACAAAAAAATAGCTGGGCATTGTGGTGGGCGCCCATAGTCCCCGCTACTTGGGAGGCTGAGGCAAGAGACTCTCTTGGGCCCAGGAGTTTGAGGTTGCTGTGAGCTGTGACACCACAGCACTCTACCAAGGGTGACAGATTGAGACTCTGCCTTAAAAAAAAAAAAAGGAAAAGAAATTCAGATAACAGATCAATATAAAAAATTCTTAAAGTAACCATGTTTTAATTTTTTAATGTAAAGGAATAGAATTGATTAGATAAGATTGGGCATTATGATGAAAGAAAATTTTGTTTTGTTTTGATTTTGAGACAGAGTCTCACTCTGTGCCCTGGGTGGAGAGCCATGGTGTCCTAGCTCACAGCAAACTCAAACTCTTAGGTTCAAGTGATCCCTTTGCTTCACCCTCCCAAATAGCTGGGACTGTAGGTGCTCACCACAACAGCTGGCTAGTTATTGCATTTTTAGTAGAGACGGGGTCTCACTCTTGTTCAGGCTGGTATGGAATTCCTGACCTCAGACAATCCAGCAGCCTCAGCCTCCCAGACAGTTAGAATTATAGGTGCAAGCCACTGCATCTGGCCAGAAAAAAAAGTTTTGTTTGGAAAAACCTAGCCAAATCTGGCACATGTAGTGGCTCACACTTGTAATCCTAGCACTCTGGGAGGCTGAGGCGGGTGGATCACCTGAGCTCACAAGTTTGAGACCAGCTTGAGCCAGAGTTAGAATTATGTCTAAAAATAGCCGGGCATTGTGGCAGGAGCCTGAAGTCCCAGCTACTCAGGAGGCTGAAGCAAAAGAATTGCATGAGCCTGAGTTAGAGGTTGCTGTGAGCTGTGATGCCATGGCACTCTACCGAGGATGACAGAGTGAAACTCTGTCTCAAAAATAAAATAAAATAAAATAAAACCTACCCAAGTAAAGTTTGCGAATTAGATATATCACCTAACCCCAGGGAAAATAGCCCACATCGCAAAATCTCAAAGCTGCAGATACAGTGTGCATGTGGAGAGAAGGGAACCCTTTTACACTGCTGGTGGACTAGGAAGTATGGAGAATCCTACTTCTCCCAGAGTGCTGGGAGATTGATCCTGTAATCCCAGTAATGGGAAAAAAAAAATCATAAAAAAAATCATTTTACCATAGGGCCTTTGCACTAGACTGTTTATCACAGCTCAATTTACAATAGCCAAAATGTGGAAGCAACGTGAATGCCCACCAATCCAGGAATGGATTAACAAATTTTGATATATGTATACCATGGAATACTATTCAGCCATTAAAAGAGATGGAAACTTGAACACATTCTTCTTACTAAGGCATCAGAAGAATGGAGAAGCAAGAATATAGTGTACTCCATTCCAATATGAAGGCAGTAGATGACCTAATGTGTGTGGGGGGTAAGGGAATGAGGGAGCAGGAAGAGGAGGAAAAGGTAGGGAGAAACTTAGGTTTCTTCCATGACTTAGCAATTATGAATTGGGTTGCAATGAAAATTCTGGTACAGATGTCTTTGTTATAATGTGATTTTTGGTCTTCTGGGTATATACCTAGTAAAGGAATTATAGGATAAAATGGCAGGTCTATTTTTAGATCTCTAAGTACTCTCCAAACAGCCTTCCAAAAGGAACATATTAGTGTGCATTCCCACCAGCAGTGTAGAAGTATTCCCTTTTCTCCACATCCACGCCAACATTTCTGGTTTTGGGATTTTGTCATGTGGGCTAATCTTACTGGTGTTAGGTGATATCTCAAAGTAGTTCTGATTTGCATTTCTCTGATGATTAAGGATGGTGAGCATTTTTTCATGTGTCAGTAGGCCGTGCGCCTGTCTTCTTTAGAGAAGTTTCTCTTCAAGTCCTTTTCCCACCCTGAGATGGGATCACTTGTTCTTTTCTTGCTAATATGTTTGAGTTCTCTGTGGATTCTGGACCCACACCTCTCACCATTAACTAAGGTAGACTCTCACTGGATTAAAGATTTAAACTTAAGACATGAAACTATCAAAA
>CAUYRH010051412.1:0-13602 GCA_963574655.1 Perodicticus potto
CATATAGTGATTAAAAGGCCATGAAGGCTATGTTAAATAGTTCAATGAAAATATTTCAGATTGTATATGAAGTCTGCACATTGTGCCCCATGATTGCACCAATGTACACAATTATGATTTAATAAAAATTAAAAAAAAAAACTCTTCATTTTATACTTGGCAAAAGAACTATTAGTCTCCAGAGAAAATCAGTTCATTGGCATTAGGCTAGGGTCATATCTCAAATTTTACATTTTCCATCATCAGCCTAATTATTCAAACCTTCCTGGATGCTATTTCTGGCAGTTTTTGGCACAAGAACACTGACGAACTACAATAATTCTACTTAGTGCTTCCTGTGACCTGACAAGTGCTTCCTCCTTATCAAAACGCATTTGGAAGACTTTCCAGATTGGGCCTTTGCACTTTTAAGAACGGAGGCTATTTGAGAAAGCTGGATAGGATGACATAGGCTATTCAGAGCAAGCTGAATATGTTTTCTTCTTCTCTCTCCCTCTCTCCTCTCCCCTCTCAAGGCTTATAATTCATTTTGCAAGCAGAAGACTGTTGAGCATTTCATTTTTAAGATAAATCTGGAATTTTACACAGTTGTTGATTTTCTAATTTAAGGTTCTACAGAGGACCGGTAAGAAGCCATATTTATTTAAAAAATAAATAGCTGTCTTCATCTCTTTCTGGAAAACATTTGCAGATAACATCCCCAGAAATATGGCTTCTCTATGATTAATTTATCTGTTAAGTGGAATGGTCCTCTAATGTCATCATGCGTCTAAATGACTGAGACATTTTTCAAATAACATATTGCTGACTTATTTAAATATCTTGCTTTTTATGTATTTTTGCCTTTTAAAATATTTAATTCTACATTGTAAATTCTAAGTTGTCATATACCCTTTTTGTACCAATGGGAACAATAATGCATCCTTTTCTTGTGTCATCTAAAGAACATCTGGATGGATGAAAGCTGAAAGATTACAGATTCATATGTAGGTGTATTGCTTATTAGGTGTTAGATGAAGGACAAGGAATCAATTTTCTGTAATTCCTGTGCTATCCCAATGTTTGTTTCAATAATCACTGTAGCTGCACAAAGTAGGCATACAATAAGTACTATGGAATAATAACACAAATGAGAAGTGAAGATAAACTGGATATAGAGTCCAGTCTGTCCTGCAACCAGCAGTCATCATGCTTGCAAATAGTAGTCTACCTCTTACCCAGGAGAAAGGTGGTTCTTCATGACAGGCTTCTTCTTGAGAGTTGTCTGCAAGTTGTTTGTAATAACAGTTTATGGAGCACAAAGGCCTTTGTGGGGTTAAGAGTGGTTAGCTCTTCACTCTCCCCAACACTGACAATGAAATTCATTGTTTCTAAGTATACTTCACAAAAATCGCTGAGAAACACATTTCTCTTAGGTATTTATTTGTTCCTTTTTAATATCACAATCACCATGATGTGGAATCAACCTAAGTGCCCATCAAAATATGAATGGATTAATAAACTGTGGTGTATGTATACCTTGAAATAGTATTCAGCTATAAAAGAATTTATGACTTTACATCATTTGTATTAACCTGGATGGAGATGGAGACATTCTACCCAGTAAAGCATCAACAAGAATGAAAAAGCAAGTATCCAATGTACTCAATAGTACTATAAAACCAGTAAATGAACAAATACAAGCCCACACAGACAAAAACACAATTAAACTTAAGTCGGGTTGGGAGGAGAGAAGGGAAGGGGGATTGGTGTGCCTCCCCTGGGGGAGGGGCACAATTACAACTTGAAGTCTACCTAACAAACCAATGTAACCTAATCATCTGCGCCCTCAAATTAACCTGAAATAAAAACAAATAAAATTCAGCACCTTCTTCGATCTGCCCTGTATGTTGTTTTGCTCAGATTCCATTTGTCTGTGCTTCCACTGTTGCTCCATTTGCTACTGACATGGCAAGGATGCAGCCTTTCTGTTTTCTTTCTCACTTTCCTAACCTCCTGATCCTCATGACGCCACACCAGTGCATTACTGCACGAGGCTCAGCAGCTTCCTCCACCTTTCACACAGGTGATCTTTTCCTGAATACCCAGCAAGAGCCTCTGAGAAGCCCCTCAATTCTCCCACAACCCGAAGCTCCCTTTACTTGCAGTAAAATGGTGGAAAGCCACACTTCCTTTCCCTACATTTCCCTTGTTCAAGGAAGGCCTTCAAAGGAAGCCAACATTCAAACTCTGGTTCTTGCATTCAGTACTCTATCCTTACTACTCTATATTTTACTTACTTGCCTGGCACCCAAAATCCTCATTCATAAGATAACCCTTTATGACAGCATCTTTCAAAAAGAAGATAATGTGTGTTAAGTACAAGGCAAAATTTCTAACACTTTGTTGGTAAAAAATATACGCTAATTTGGTTTCTGTAGGCTCCTGACATGGACTTCAAGATGATCATAATAATGACCATGATGATGGTGGTAATAACTACAATAATAATTACACAATTTGTTCATTGCTTCTTTATTAGACTCTATGAATTAGGTTGGGAAATTTCTATGAGAGAAAACCATCTTCTTCTTCACTCCTGTTATTCTGAGGAAGATAGAAGGGTGGAGACATAAGTCAGACAGAAATAAGCCCTGTTCAGAAGCCCTGAGTTCACGGGGAATAGTAATTTAAGACATATCCACTTATTTTCATGAAATAGACATTTATTGAGCAACTTTTGAGCAACAATTACATGTGTATTCTAGGAGGCCTAACTTGGTAAATGAGGTATGGTGGTGAGAGATATAATTAAGTACTGTAATTTGGAAAAATATTACATAAATACGGGTTTTCTCACTGGAAGATCTGCCCATATTACTGTAGGGTCTACCTGGGAAAAGATAGCTAGGGGAATCCAACATGAGAGAATACGGCAGGACCTAGTAATGCTCTATGACGCTTAGGGCAGTAAATTAGAAGTTTTTGGTCCTAAAGATAATCAAGTAATTCTAGAACAGTAAATAGTAAATTACTGGAGATTATGGACTAGGCCATCTGAGCCCAAATGCTACCCTATGCCATGATTGAAAGGCCATTTGGACATACTCTATCCCAGGGCCAGTTGGCAGTGTAGTAGATTTATGGAAGTTTAAGAACCCAGATCATGGGGTTGAAGTAATATGAGAAAAAGTCAAGTCATAACTCTTAGTTTCTGAGAGTTTGCTGATATAATTTGTGTACATCAGAACCAGATTTTCCACTGAGGTTTCTTATAAGAACTAGATACAGATATTAGAGAAAATAAAAGTATTAGAAAAAATAGAGGGATCAATAAAATTACTACCAACAATGTGATGTGATGGCTACTAAATTAGGGAAGATCAAAATAATAACTTAAGACCTCATTTCCTTCTTTTAGAAATATTGTTTAGGGATCCTATATCTAAAAATGTCAACCCATCCAAAAAGATGAAACATTCAAAATGGTTATAAGCAATTTTAGGCATTAGAGATATATATTTATAGGGCAAATTTTAACAATTATGTTTAGAATGGCATAGGGTTATTGCCATTTTTACTTTCAACTTCAAAACCACATGACTCATGGACTCTCCCTATGAAATAAAGGTGGACCTGATAACACATCCTGGCTTTAACCTTCCATTAGCTATCTTTTGCTGGGAGTATGGGTACAAGTGTCTGATCTGCTAAGAATTTTGAAAACATTTTGGGAAAGGATTTTGTTATGGATCTGGTAGAATATGAGGCATAGCAGGTATGCAGGATATATTATCTAGTCAAAGGAAATATTTGTAAAGTCCAAGATATCTTTGTGATCCTTTTATGAGAAAAAATCAGATAACACTGGAGATGTTGCATGAAGATAATCTGTAACCTTATCAGGCCACAATAATTGTCAATGAGTTTGTAAATCAATTATCATTTTCCAAATTCATTATTAATATGGTAAAAGTCCAAATTGAGCATATGACATATCGTTTGGTTATAATCTATCATGTTCAAGCTTTAATGCCATACACTATTCTTAGAAGTCTATGTTGCTGATGCATCACTTTAAAAGAATTATCAATTCATGTAGTTTTAAATTCCAAAATAAATCTACATGAAAATATTTACTTGCTGTGGTCAAATGACAGTGTCATCTTTTTAAACTGTAAACTCATTGGCTGATAACAAATTAATACAATATCAGAATTTTATCAAAATTGCCAAGATTTGATTTAAACCAGGCATTTATCTTCAACAAGTAATCTGTAATTTCACAACTGGGATAAAAACTAAAAATATGCATCTAGCTGTTTTATTTTACAAGTGAGAAAGGGGAGACCCAGAGAGGTGAATTTCTAGAATTACTAGATGTTCAAAGCAACAGATTAAATGCTAAATATAGATTTTATTCTTATCCCTTTCTTCTCCCTCAGCTACATCACTTCTTTCCTTTCTACCAAAGAGTTTATGCTCCACAAAGTGCTACCCTACACTGCTTTAATTCACTGTTGACATGTCACTGTCTTTCGCATGCTTGTTTTCTATTTCTTTTTTTCTTTTTTCTTTTTGTTTTCTATTTCATTTCCATCAATACTCATACCTTGTTCATTATTTCTTCTAATATTTCTCAAATATAGGCTGCAAATCAAAGCAAATTGCCCTCAAGGCCACTGTATACAGAGTATGTTGATTTTTAAGTGTTTTATAATTACCTACATTATTAAAACAAAATAAGTTATAATCGTCTTATACAAAAGATGAAGCAAGAAAAGTTTCTATAGTACTGAAAATATTTTTATTGCAGGAAAACTGTACATAAAATTTGTCATTTTAATCATTTTAAATGGTACAATTCAGAGGGATTAATTGCATTCAAAATGTTGTACAACCATCACCACTATCTCCAAAACACTAATCATTTCAAAGAGAAACTCTGTACCCAATAAGTAATAACTCCACTTTTCCCACTTTCTTCAGCCCTATCTATTTGTTGTCTCCATGAATTTGTCTATTCTACATATTTACTCAAATGGAATCATATCATGTGTCCTTTTGTTTCTATTTTACTTCATTGGCATAATTTTTTCAAGGTTCATCATGTTGTAGCATGTATCAAAACTTCATTCCTTTTTATTGCTAAATACAATTCCATTTTATCTACATACCACATTTGTTTATCTAGTCATCTATTACTGGACTTGATTATTATTTTAAAATCTAGACATGTCATTCTCTGATTACCTACTTTCAAAGCTCACATGAAAGGTATTGTCTATTTAGTGTATATCTGAACTTTGAGAAAATACATGCTAAAAAGTAAGTTATTTTATCCTCTACCATTATCAAATGGTATTAAATATTATTCAATAACATGCAATTGGAAATTACTTCATAGTTTCTGTTATGTCACAAAACAGAGCTACTATTAATTCATTAAGTTTGTCTATGACTTTAGTCCCAGCTATTTGGAAGGCTGAGGGGGGAAGGATCACTTGAGCCCAGGAGTTGAAGGCTATAGAGTATTATGATTATACCTGTGAATAGCCACTGTATTCCAGCCTGGGCAACACAGTGAGACCCTCATCTCTAAAAAATAAAAACTATTCTAAATAATTTTTATTTTTATTTTTAAAGTTATGAAATCAGTAATTTAAATGAATTTTTATGATGGTTTAGAATTATAACTGTACAAAGATAATGTTTACTTTCCATAAACCTGTTAGTGTCAAAAATGCCAATGTCATTAAACTCACTAAATCCCCAGGAAAAACACAAAGGTGCACATACACCGTTTTGCAAATAATACTATGGTTTATGGAACTCCAAAGCTCTTACAAAAGACTAGACAGAGAATTGATATTTAACAGGCGGTTCTGGAAGGTAGAGCTAGGAGATGCAAATGATTCCTCAACATCTTCTTTATTATACTCTCACCTTATAGCTCCAAAGGAACTCCCATATGTTTCAATTCATGATCCATTGTGTTCTGACTAATTATCCCCTGTGTTTCCTCCTAAATAGAAAACATTTACGGTAAATAGCTATGGCACATATTTCTGCTCAATTTTTCGTGCCTTCAAGAACATATTAAATTTTTAATGAAAATTCTTATATATCATTACATTTACTAGCATGCTCAAAACAGGATTATAACACATTTCTGAGGGTTTTTTTTATTTTTTAATTTTTTTTCAGTTTTTGGCCAGGACCAGGTTTGAACCTGCCACCTCAGGCATATGGAGCCGGTGCCCTACAGCTTTGAGCCACAGGGACTGCCCTACATTTCTGAGTTTTTAATAAATATTTTTATTCTTTTAACAATGATAGTTTAGCACAATACTTCATATAGAAAAGACATTTCCTAATCAGTTATTAGCTTGATTTAAATTTTTGTTTTAAGATTCTTTCTCGTTAAAATTATATTTCTTGGTGATGTGAAAGGATAGCTTCCTATAATTGGAAAGAAAGTGAAGTGGTCAATCTTTTGAAAGAATTGTACTTCAACCATTAAGTACAATTTAACTGATATTTTTCAATGAGGGTCCAGCAAATAGTTCTAATATTGTTAAACATTTTTAAGTACTTCCAAAGAGAGCAAGAAAGTGGTTTCAATACTTCCAGAGAAAAGTTAATTCACAAAGGAAGCTTGTGTTTTATGAGGCTTTCCTGAATTAGAGAAATTAAAGATGGAAGGGACCCATTAGGTCATTCAGTTCATTCCCTTAAGAGTGCAGAATTACTCCCTGAAGAATATGTACTAGAGATTTTCTGGAAAGGAAACATTAAAACTCAACAGCAACTGAGATAGTAAATTTGTAATTTATGCACAAAAAGGTTTTTCTCCTCAGATATTAATACTACTGCATATTTTAAAATCTGGCTAAAGCATTAATAAAGTGATTAGGAAAAGTCAAGAAGGCCATTTGTTAGTGTACTTCCTGATGAAATAAAACACTCCTTAGGCATTTAGTTTTCAAGGAAATGAAAATGAACCCCTAATTCCTCTTCTTATGCCACCCATCTAAGGCTTTTCCTCTTTGTTCCCCTTCATGGGTAAAAAATTTCCATTAATTTCACTTATTCAAGTGTACTACTTATGAAGAAGTCCTTTTAGAAAGATAGTGTTCAAACGATTACTTTGACAAATCCGTAAGTCCATCATTTACAAGGACTGAAGTTGTTAACTCCCTTAGTTCTCAAAAAAGTTCTTAGCTTCAAAAATACTTTTCCACCAAACTCCTAAACCACCTGATAATTAAACCATAGATTTTATTTCACAAGTTAACTTTTCTCATTTTTTCTCATTTTATTTTTATAGAATACTCGTCTTGAGATAAGGGGCCCACAATCAAATTTGGGGAAAATGCATATTTTATTCCCTATCTTAGAGAGGCACAGCATCTGTCAAGCAATCCTTTAAAGACTAAACCACCCACAGTAATAAATGCAGCTTACCATTGAGAAGCCTAATATTTGGCTCAGAAAGTTTATCTCATGGTCACCATCATGAAATACATGTTCAGAAGTGCTACCTTAGAATTATCAAGACTTTTCCTTTAAATAAAGATTGTGGGTTGGGTAATACTAGTGTTTGTCTACCAGAGATTGAACCCGTCATAGGAACCAGTCTCTGGGGTTTTTTAACAGGTGATTTCCTAAAGGAAAAAATGAAACAAATGGCGAGGTAATGAAATGTATAGTTTCAGAGCATAAGTATTGTGCACAGATTCACTATTCACGTGTTCGATTTCATTCTACCCTTAACATTTTTCTTGTAATTAGCATGGGTCTATGCTTAAGCTTATTGATTATCTCAGGCAATACCATTGACAACTGATCTGCTCTTTTGCAAATACACATTGACTCTATAACTTCGTAAGTCCCTTTGGCTAAAATAGTCTCACAAGATTTCTCCTTACATTACAAATTTCTTGTTTGGGGGTTTGTTTTTAACTATGATTAAACTGGAATTAATTGGCATTGGATTAAACTGGAATGAAGCCAATTTCTGAAGGCTGACATCTGGTATTCTGCTTTCAGTTTTGAGCAAGTCAAAGACCAGAAGAAGAAAACAACTCACAGTTAAACTATGTTCCCTTTCAAACTGCAGCTTTCAAGAGAACTACTCAGTAGTCCTACTCAGTTCTCTGTCTTTGTCCAGATCCATAGTGGCCTGTGGGTTCCACAAAATATGATAGACTTTCTGGTTCTCAGTTTAATTATATGAAAATTGAAGAGTTGGAGGTGACAAAAAAATTATTTCAAGTTTATTTAGGAATAAAACATACACAAATAAATTCTAGGACATAAAGACAAAAAGACAAATTTTTGATACTAAAACATAATGATAATGACAATGACAACAACATAAGTAATTATATGTGATATTATGAAAATTACTTAATTTTTCGCTCATTAATGTCCTTGACTATACAGTGAGGTGCTATTAATTGGCAAAAACATTTCTAGTTCCTAAAATTTATGCATTTTTCTGTCCAGTTTAAAAGTTAAACAACACCTGCTGCTAGCCAAAATGAATCAACAGGTAGTAGATTTACTTTCCAAACTGAAACAACAACAACACACTAAAAAACAAAACATACGCAATAAATCAGTGATTTTCAAGACACAGGATATTATCCAACATAAAGCAGCAATTCCCAGAGACAAGGAACAAGATTAATGAACTTTATGATTGTGCCAGCTTTATACATTGAGAGAGATTCCAGGCCAAACCACAGGAAAAGACAACCCACTAGGAGTCTGGTGGTGTCCCTGAATTGGAAAGACAAACCAAAGATCTGGGAAGACAAAGGTGGAAAGAGTTCACAGCAGTACTGGAGAGGAGAATGTTAGCCGGAAGAGAAACTCAGAAACCTACAGAGGGCCACGTAAATATTCAGCAAAGCACTGATGAGCACTTGCATGTGAAGAAACCACACTGAAATAGAAAAAGAATCACTGCAATGATGCTAGAGAACACTGCCTACTCCTCTTGTTTCTACCATCCAGTCTGAAAATATTCATACTTCAAGAAGTATTGGGTAGAGATAGAGTAAGGTCTTACAAAGAAGTGAAAAACCGTTATCCCTGGAATGAGCATTATTTAAAACTCGCATAAAAAATCATATACTGTGGCATAAGATGATTCAACTATTTCCAAGTAACAGTATCTAAGAACAAATTTCAAGAATATGTATTGAAACACAAAATATTCCTTACCTAATAAGGCAAAATTTTCACCATGACTGGCTTCCAGTCAAGGATATCCTGAAATGCAAAGAGGCAGAAAAATAGAAAAACATCTTGCAGATGTTCAAAAAGTTAAATATAGAAGATAAGTAAGTTAAGAGAATATAAAGAGACATACATGAAATTTTTGAGATGAAAATTACAATGTATGAAATGAAAAAATACACTGGATCGGATTAACAGCAGAAAATAAGGTTGGTGAACTTGAAAATACAGCTATAGTAACTATCCAAAATGAAGCAAAGAGAAAAAAGAAATTAATGTTTTAAATAAACAGAGCCTCAGTGTCCTGGAGGATAACTTGAAGTGACTTAATGGGAACATGTTTGGAGTCCTTGAAGAAGAGAGGAGTGCAGGAAAAATGTTTGAAGAAATAATGCTCAAACTATTCCAAGTCAAAAGAAAACAATAAACCTTTAGATTAGAGAAGCTTAATGAATTCAAAACACAAAGAAACCAATGCATCGCATAACCAAATTGATCAAAAACATTGTAAAGAGAACACCTTGAAAGCAACCAGAGGAAAGAAAGACATATTACATACAGACACGCACACACACAGAAATAAGGATTAAAGCAAAGTTCTCATTAGAAATAGTATGAAGGAGAAACTAGTGGAGCAACATTTTTAAAGTACTAAAAGAAAATGTGACTCACATCCATAATCCCAGCAAGTTGGATGGCTGATGCAAGAGTACTGCTTGAGGCTTGGAGTTCGATATCATCCTGGGAGACAAAGTGAAATCTATCTCTAGAAAAATTGAGAAAAGTATCTGGACATCATCGTGCATTCCAGTTGTCCCAGCTATTCAATAGACTTAGGTGGGATGATCACTTGAGGCCAGAGTTTCAGGCTGGAGAGTGAGACATTGTAAAATATGTCAACCTATAATTCTTTATTCAGCAAAAATATCTTTCAATACTAAAGACATTTGAAAGCAGAAAGAATTACATATAATCACCAGTAAACCTATACAGTAGATGCTCCTTGTCTGTGGTTTTACTTTCAGTTGCTGATAGTCAACCATGGTCTGAAAATACTAAGATATTTTTAGAAATAGAAGAAGAAAGAGAGTGAGAAAATCACATTCACACAACTTTATAGTATCATACTAAAATTGTTCTATTTTATTATTAGTTACTGTTGTTAATTTCTTACTGTGCTTAGTTTATAATTTAAAGTTTACCTTAAGTGCATATATATAGGGGAAAAAAAAAACCAGTCTCCAAGTTCTCCAAGCAAAAGAAAAATGATCCTAGATGAAATATGGACCAATGACACCCGATGAAATGCTTTGCAGATACGCACAAAAAATGAGGAATATTGGACATGATAACTAGATGAGCATAATAAGATTATTTTACTATTATTTAAATCATTTTAATATGCAATTAATTGTTTAATTAAAAGAAAGTATTTTGGAGTGTGTGGTATAGGTAAAATGCAAAGTATGACAAGAAGAACATAAGGACTGGAAGAGGAGAAATCAGAGGTTATTACACAAAGTAGCATAATGTCAGTGGAAGATCAACTCTAAGTTAAATATGCATAATATACAGACCAACAAAACTAAATGGGTTAATAAACCAACAAAAGACATACAACAGCATCATAAAAACATGTAATCTAGCATAATTCAGAAAAAGAGAAGAAAAGACAAAAGAGAAATGGCACATAGTAAACACTAAGAGGAACATGGCATATGCAAAAGTAATTATACTAATAATCACATTAGTTGTAAATAGTCCAAATCATTTAAAGGCAGATATTGTCAGAATAAAAAAAAGTCTCAACCATTTCTTATAGTCTGATGCCTATAAGAAATGCACTTTAAATCTATAGGCAGAAATAAATTCGTAGTAAAGAAAGAGAAAAAATTAACATCCATTCCTACACAAATAAAAAGAAAGTATGTCTATATTAATATAGGACCAAGTAGATTTTAGACCAAAGAACATTAGCAGGATTAAAACAATCATTTCATAGTACAAAGTGGATCAATTCCTTGCAATCTTTAATAATTGTGTACGTAGTATATACAGCAAAAATTTATACAACAGCAAAAAAGAAATAGATAAATCTACAGTTATAGGAATATATTTCAACACCCCTCTTTTAATAATTGATAGAACAAGTGGACGAGAAGTCAGGTACATGGTCGTTTTGACAAACACCATCTCTCAACTCAACCTAATTAATATTTATAAAATTCTCTACCCAATAATAATAGAATACACATAGGGAAACATTAAAGTGTTTAAATAATAGAATACACACATTTTTGTACACAATAAGTGTTTACAAAACATTTATAAAGAAATTAAATTTTAAACAAGATAGACATAGTTTCCATTTATCACTAAGATGTTTTAATCTTCACTTTTAAATCTTTATAGCAATTATTTAAAAAATTAATTTATAGGACTTTGTTCTATTTTGTTTATTACAAAAATGAACTCTTCTAATCCACATTTTCTTTGGGGATTTTAAATGTAGCACCAATAAAATATGGAAAAAATGTATTTACAGAGATATATTTGGTATTTCAAATATGTGTCTGTCCTAAAGAAAAGGCAAAGTGTTTCATGCTATAGTGTTTCACTATAAACCATAGTGAAAGCAGTGTTTAACATAGAATATTATCACCCAGCGAAATCCCTCAGTAAGTTGGGAGAATTCTTATCTTTACCAAATGTTGACAATATTAATAACTTGGGGATTAGGAGCACCATTAAACAGATGCTATTTTTACAAATGTCCTTAATTTATTAGTTTTAATCAATGTTTCTGTTTTTAAAAAAACTGCTTAGAATATCTCTCCACATTCTTTTGTCAGATACTGACTGCTGCTTTCAAGAGGACTACTCAGTAGTCCAAGATTTAATAGCATCTTCTTATCTACCACAAAGGTTAAACAGGGATGAAATTGGCAATAGCTCGAAAGTAACAAGCAGAGTGGAGGAGTGAACAAATTTAGGCTTGGATTGACTTTAATGTCACAAATCAACTTTAAAGCTAACTTGCAAATTCCTTGTACAGGTTCAGAGACAACCTCCTTCGGTAAATTCTGCATGAGCTACGTAGTTCAGCCAGGAGCCAGGAAATATCCTGTTTTTTTCTCCCCTCCCATGTTTAAAACAGAGAATCACTTTAGTGATGTAGTATGTGTATATCAGAACAGCACCCATTCAAGATACATATAGAAACTTCAGTGTTGTGCTACACAGCTAAGCTAACATTATCATGACCCAACCCACCATGTCTACATCCTCACAAAGCATTATCATCTAATTTTTATACCCTTATTTAAAGACACTGAGGAACACGGAAACTCCACGATTTGCCTGTTCAGAAACTAAAAAGTCACAGAGCCACTTTTCAACCCAGAGCTCCAGATAATGCCTAATAATGTCATTTTCATCTTCGACCATTTGCCATTTGGGGGGTAGTGCCATATTGTCTCCCACATTGAACACCACTCTAAACAGAATTGAGTCAACTAGCCCTGGGTTGAATTCTGCATTTGCTACTCACTGGTTACTTGATACAGGCCTCAGTTTCTTCATCTCAAAACTAGGAAACATTAAAGTGTTTAAGTAAAGTAATATACTTTAAGTATCTTTTAGAATATATGAGCCACAGAGGACACTTAATAAATATCAGTATACAAGACTATACAATTTTTGATTTCGGTATTTTCATAATAAACAAAATTCTAGAAGTAGATGATCTTTCCAAGGTGTCTAAATATGATAATGAATGTAAATACCTGTGGAAGGAACATTAACATATAAGAAATACACAAAGGTAATTGGAGCAATGCCACGCATGCCTCATGTGTACACAGTATTTCTGAGGTCATATGTTGTTAGATTGGTTTTCAGACTATTTTTTGATGTGGGCCTTTGGGTGATAGATTGAATTTGATCACAATTACACTGGTGTCCTAATTTTCAATTGTCCTAATTTTCTTATCTTTGTATAATTATAGGATAACTTGAAGACTGATCACTTTTAATTTATCAAATCTAATTTAGGAAATTTTTGCAATCATATATTGAGTATTTAAACAACACTTTAATTTCCTTTACCTACTTACTGATGAGGTTTGTTAGTTGACCATCAAGATGTACATTGTAAATAGTTGAGACTGTGGTATTTGGGGCTTTTTTCTATTTGTGTCGACAATTCTGATTTCCTTCCTTTAATAAATTTATCATCAATTTATTTGGAAAACTAATGAAGTTGTCCCAGAAAACAAATGTTTCTTTTAAGTAGATTTTTACATACTAATAAATAACTTGCTATCTTAAATTTTCATAACAAACTTATCACATGCAAAAATGTACCATAAATTA
>CAUYRH010051415.1:0-49534 GCA_963574655.1 Perodicticus potto
CCCCACGAGGGAGGACTGAAGCGCAATGGCCAGGTGTGGACCTTGAAAGAAGACCGGTGTTCCGTCTGTTCCTGCAAGGTGAGGTGATGGGATGCAGCAGAAATTCAAACTGTTCTCTGTCTCCCCCCTTCACTTCTCTGTCTCTCCCCTCTTTCTCTCTGGCTGGTGACTCCTGGGTCTCCTTCAGTTTCTGAAAAGCCTTCTCCTGTGCTGACCTCCCCTGTAGCTAATCTCGATGGTGAGGCAGGCTAGTTGGCTTTGAACTGCTCGCCCTCTTAGTGAAACGCGAGGGCTGGAGCTGGAGAGACTGCAGAGAGCGGGTGCAGAGAAGCCAATGACGGGCCTCCCACGGGGAGGTAACAACGCTTTGAGGTTATTGGTGAGAGCTGTAATAAGCCCCCATCCCACACTTAGACAAACTTCCTAATTAAAGCTTCTATTTCCCTAAAATGAGCATTTGCCTGAACTTTCTCTGTTTTGTGATGACATCATCCAGAAAAGCAAGGCTCACAGACTTGCTTCCAGTGACAGACGCGGACCTTCCTTTTGAACAAATGATAATGATGGTATAAGGCCTTTTAGTAGTTTTCTTTGTCATTCTTAGTGCTGGGCTAGTCCTTACATTACGTTGCTTGCAAGTGAGTTTAATGCTTACAAAAATAAAATTCTATCATCATCAGCTTTTGCTTTATGCTTTGCAAAATAGGTCTATTAAAGTGTTTGATTTCTTTGTGCTTTATTTTCTCTTTTGTTGATCTTGCCTATTTATTTTCCTTTGTTATTGCTGTACCGTAGCTCTTTCCTGGTATTTCTATGTCTGTTAGAATGGGACAATTTAATGTTGAATTTTATGAGCATGGGAACCAACAGAAATTACTTACTTAGTATCTTCTTAGAGAATCCGGTCTCCTGATAAATTTCCAGTGTTCTTCCTAAAATCAGAGCTGAAATGAGTCTAAAGAAATTCAGCCCGCTGACTTCAAGTTGGCCCCACCTCAGCAGATCTGGGCACCCATTTAGGAAATCTATGTTATCACATACTGAGATCCATTATGCCTTTTCTCTCTTACACATAACCTAGTTCTCCACACCCAAATTCAGGTTCATTTTTCCCATTTATTATCTACCTGCTATGTTTAATCATCCTCAGATTTTTTTTTTAAAGCATCATGTTTAATTCTTATAATACTACTTTGAAAGTTGATGAAACTGAGTTTCAAAGGGATCAAGTAACTTGCCCTAAATATTAAAGATATAAATGTCTGAGCTGGTTCTTGAAGTTCACTTGCTTGCCCCAAATTATACAGTTTTCCTCTCTGGCCAGATGTGTTGTTACACTCTACAGATGATACCTATTGATATATTTAAAACCAATTAGGGACTCTATCAATCAACTTGATTGAGCTCAAACTCTCAACTCGGTATATGTAAGTGATGGGTGAGACATTCCCTTGGAAGTTAGGAAGTTATTAAGTGTAAATTAAGTGTAATATTTAACCATGTGGTGCTAACTCAAAGGGAAATTTTTTTAAAGGAAGGAAAAGCTCCTCATGGGTTAGCATAGTTGAAAAGGGCTTATGAAAGAGGTTGGCAATTTGGTCATTTTTTCAGCCAGGACAATGGGGATGAAATATTTGCTACTCTTTTCAAGAAAATACTGTTTTTCCAGAGTTTTGAGGATGATCACAACATATCCCCAAATCTTTTCTGTATTTTCCAGGTCCACAGTCCCTGGAATAGGCAAGGACTTAAGTTAAGGCTTGACTAGTATGAGAACAAAAGTTTCTTTTTCAGTTTTGTGATGTTTAAGCCCATTATAAAGCAGGGAAATTACTTGTCATTAAAAAATTTCCAGAGCATCTTTAATTGACTGTGTTAAATATCCAAGAAGGTTGAAATGATTTATTCGATTTCAAATCCTAAAATGTCTCCAACATCATAAAATAATTTGACTGGTATTGCCACAAGACATGAGCAATTCTTGTAACCTTGTTTTATTAACATAATATACGTCCACCACCAACCCTCACCTTTCTAAATAAAGTACTAGACAAATTTCTTCATATAAATCTTTTTGTTTGCTTTCCAATTATACTCAGTACCCATTCATATCATACTTTAATGGGTTGCTGCAGGAATTCATAGAGGTTTTAGAGGTGAAAGAGACCCTGGTTTTTGGAGCTGAATTAAGGTCCCTAAATCAAATTCTGTAGGTCATCCTCATAAAATCAACTACTTTTGGTCATTCTTGTCTATTTCCACTCTTTGCCTATTTTTTAAGTGTTCAATTCCATTTTGATTAGAAACATCTCCAGTGCTTAAGCATCCAAAGGTAGGGTTATAATGCCATCATTGTGGAGGCTAAGAAATGAAATCAAGGTTGAGGTATAATGTGCTGTCTTTTCAACCATATCTTTCTTGTTTCAAATGGAGATAAAAATCAAATCACCCATTAGCAGAATCACACTAACCAACAAAGGGTCAAGGCTCCCTATTGAAAGAAGCAGAGTCAAAGTCCTCTTAGAAGGCCGCTTTCTCCCACAAGCGTCAGTACATTAGGTTAGCTATGAGTGTTTCACAGCAATTGAAAAAGGCCTTGAAGTATGTCCACCAATGAATGGAGTTCAACAGTAAAGCTAGGCCTGCGCAAATGGATTGGGACTTTTGTTTAGATTCTACATCCTTCCCTGGCAGTGACAATGTCTTTGTACACCCTTTGACCACCTATCTGATTAGGCAGAAAGATTGCTGAACTACATGGAGCCCGTATTTCTCCAGACCACAGAAACCCCAAAGAAAAATGGTTCTCTCTCTGGGCTTGATCTCCAAATCTTGGTTACAGCCCAACTTCTTTTCATAGATACCTATCTGTGGCTGTTCTATTTATAAATTTACCAAAGGCCATGTACCTGTGCTGTATAAGAAGGTGGAGAGGCTTAGGTTTCTCAGCTTCTAGGGAATACAGCACTTTAGTATTACGTTTATTTTGGAGATCATGGAGATGAAAAGGGAAATGGATACAAAAATAATTAACCGTCTGTCATCCTGTAGTACAGCCATGAACAATTCACTGTGGGAACATAGAAGAAGGAAGTATAATTGGCACACTGTGGCCATGGATTCCACATCCATGGAGTCAACCAGCTCCTAACTGAAAATACCTTTAAAACAATACAAAATTTGGGTGGTGCCTGTGGCTCAAAACAGTAGGGCACCGGCCCCATACTGGAAGTGCTGGGTTCAAACCCAGCCCCTGCCAAAGACTGTAATAAAATAAAATAATACAGAATTTAAAACTATATAATAAAAATATGTACATATCAATGCTTTAAAGAAGGGGTGTTTGATATTTTTTTTCTGCTGCACATTGGAAAAGAATAATTGTCTTAGGCCATAAAGTAAATATACAAACACCAAAACTAAAGCTGATTAGCCAAGAAAAAAAAAGTCCATGCATACGTCTTATGATATCCAATATCTCAGATAAGCAAAAAAGAGTCTTCAAAAATCATCATGTGCCTCCGTCTCTGCCACAGATTGGATGCCCCTGGACTAGACTACATTTTGAGAACCCTTGCTCTAAGAATTTATAGTTTACAGTTAAAAGCTATAACTTTTTATACCATAATAAGAATAAATTCAAACTTTACCTTAGAAATGAAAACAATGTAACCTAAACATTTGTTCCTTTATACCAGTCTGAAATTTAAAAAAGAGTAAATTCATTTTTACTTGTTAAGAAAAGTATATGTCACTTCTTTTTAAAATTCAGAAGTACTTTAAATATTATAATTCTTACAATTAATTGTAGTTGAACTTTCTTATAAAACTGCATACAAACAGCTTCTGTGGCAGAAGGGTGGGAAGATATTAATATAGCTTTGCCATTTGAGTGTGGATTGCTTGAGCCACCCTAGTTGGGGTAACGGTCAAGCTCCTGGAATAGCCCCCAAATCTACAATAGGAAGGATAGCTCATTATTAGTGGGCTGCAGTCTCTCCCCAAATTTGGGTTCTAGTGTGATTGTGCTCTGTAAACTGAATTTCTAGAGGACATTCTCACTGAATTAGTGGAGCTACCTATGACATTTCCATTATTAAAAATGATTTTCTTGACAGTTACCCTGTAATTCAAAGCCAAAGCGAACACAGCGATTATTCTGAAATGTGTGAGAAACTAAGAGGGCCTTATTTGTCATTTTCGCATAATTGATGAGATGTGAAATTGCTTTATTTTGCACTGACCCTGGAGGCTATCCATTTTTTCTTATTCATTCTTTTACTCAGCACGTGGGAAGAGACTGACATTCTGAATGAGTCCCATTGCCAGTTGTATAATAACCCCTTCTAAAATAATTTATCTCTCTGTTTCATACTGGTCACAGACATGGCCATGTTGGCTCCTGAGGCCTAGCCCTTCTATGCGTGAGGAGAGTAATATTGTGTCATTGGAAGCTGAGCTGATCAGGTGGTTTCATCTGGTACCTATCATTCCTTTTTTTAGCTTCTGTTGGTTAAAATAAATCTCCAGGGCCATGGATACAGAAGCAAAATATATTAATGAGCTAAATAATGGTATGTGATCTGTAAGCCAAAGGCCTATTATTAGACAATAACTCTAAGACATAGATACCTCTTTGTTCAGACTTGCTAAATTTTCTGACCCAATTAACCTGCTTAACTTTTAGAGTCTCTTGATCTCTCTATACACACATGCACCTGTACACACAAGCATGTGTATATAACTTTTCATCTCTTGATATTTTTGGAAAACTATGATTTCTTATCATTTTTTATAGTAATAGAACCAATGCTTGGGATGAATTTTTCAGCTCATTGTTACAGAAACAGCCTGCCTGTCTCCTTTCCATTCGTGTAAAGAATGTCAAGCAAGCTTTTAAAGGTTTTCTCTTTAGCTGACAATAAACATCTCAGCAAGCCCTGTCCGATGATTCGCTGTTGTTCTGGATGAAGTAGAGGAAGTCCCTGAGAGTGGGTTCATGAAGTTTGCAATGTCACTAAGCTGTGAAAGAAGGCCCTGAATGGTGGGTGACAGGAGCAGCAGTTAGGAAACATTGTGACAGGCGCGAGGATCTAACAAGGTGAAATGAAAAAGAAACAAACATCCAGTTTTGTGGGTAGACTTGCTGCCCCTGAACAACTAACTGTGCAAAACGGGATAGGGCATGATAAGATTTTAGTTTTCATTGAGCTCAAAATAAGTCAATACTGTGATACAACCAGAGAAGGAAAGTAAATATAATGCATTCCTTAATGGCGGGGATCCACTCTGAGAAATGAGAGTTCATCGAGTTCATTGTTATGCAAACATCAGAAAGTTACACAAACCTAGATGGTATAGCCTAATGCACACACAGGCTATAGCCTATGGCATGGCCTCTTGTTACTTGCACATGGTAAGTACATAGACCCTTAACCCATGAATGGATCTCAACAGACTGGAAGTTGTTCTGCAACCAGTGAGTGAGGGGTGAGTGAATGCAAAAGCCTAGGACATTAGTGGGCACAACTGTAGACATTATAAATAGTATGCACTTGGGCTGCACTAAATTTATTTTAAAGATTCTTTCTTTAATAATAAATTTACCATCACCTATGGTAACTTTTTTATTTAAATTTTTACTTTTCAAACTTTTGACTTTGATTGTAATAAAATAGCTTAAAATACAAATACATTATATAGAAGTACAAAAACATTTTTTCTTTAAGCTTTTATCTATATTTATAATTTTTGTGATTTTTAAAAATTTTTTGAGACAGAAACTCACTCTGTCACCTGGACTAGAATGCCATGGCCTCAGCCTAGCTCACAGGACCTCAAACTCCTGGCCTTAAGCAATACTCCTGCCTCCCCTTCCCAAGCAGCTGGGAGTAAGGTGCATGCCTCCATGACTGGCTGATTTTTCTATTTTTCATAGAGACAGGTCTTGCTTTGCTCAGGCTGATCTAGAATTTCTGACTTTAAGCAACCCTTTCCCCTTAGCCTCAGAGTGCTGAGATTACAGGCATGAGCCACTGTACCTGGCCTTAGTTTTATTTTTCACCTGTTGAACTTTTTTTGTTAAAAACCAAGATATAGACCCACATACATGAGCTAAGGCCTACGCAGCTCAGGATTATCACTATCTTCTACCTCCACATCTTGTGCCACTGAAGGGTCTTTGTGGCAATAGCATGCATGGAGCTATCATCTCCTATGATAACATTGCCTTCTGCATGACCTGCCTGAGGCTGGTTTTCAGTTAACGTTTTTATTTAAGCAGAAGACATAAAAATATGGTATACTAAATACATAAACCAATAACAGTCATTTATTATGATTATCACGTATTATAATGTGTACTGTGCATAATTGGATGTGGTATACATTTATACAACTGGCAGCATAGTAGCTTTGTTCATACCAGCATCATTGCAAACATGAAAGTAATGCTTTGCACCATACCATGGCTACAATGTCTCCAGGCAATGAAAAGTTTTCAGCTCCCTTATGATCTCATGGGACCACCATCACATGTGTAATGTGTTGTCGAGCGAAATCCATTACGTGGCACATGACTTCATTGAAATAATTGTGCATGAAGTAAAGCACAGCACTTAAAACAAGGTGACCATGAGACTCAATCCATTCCGTGGCAGAAGACCATTACTGAAGAAGAAGTATATTTAGTTCTCCATCAGCTACCTCATTTGAGAAATGGAGACATAAATTTCTATTCTATAGATTATCAGGATTAAAGGAGATAATGCATGCAAAGGACTTTACACAATGTATGGCACAAGATCAGTGTTCAGTTTACAACAGATGATGATGAGGAGGATAGGGGATACTCCAGACCGTTGAAGGAGAAGGCAACAATGACAGTGAAAAAATTAAAATGTGTATTGGTAGCTGGTTGAAAAATTAAAGATGCTTAACACAGAGCTGAGACCACTCAATGAACATGTAAGCGCAGTCTTCGAAGAATTGAAGAGGTGACATGTGACTGAAAGAGTTGGTAGTTCCTTGATTACTGGGGTATGAGTCTTAGCTCAGGGGTAACAAGTGCAATTTTTAACCTTAAGACATGCACAGAGATGCACATGGTGAATACTCTCTATAATGCTAAGTTCAAGACTAGACAACTTCAGGCAGAGGCTTGATGACTTTTTTAACTGAGGTTGCAGGATTCAAGTATAATGTAGAAGTTTTGGTTCTATGTCTTTTAAAGTACCTTCCAGTCCCAAGATTCTTGTACTCTTTGTAATTATTGGGCAAACAGTTATAACCATACATGGTGATGACAGATCTTGCCTTACATTTTCAGCATTATTATTGTCTGAGGCAGGAAGTTATTGCAAGCAACAGGACATGTATATATAAAACATGCCACAAAATGTCTAATGCTGAAGTATTGTTGACCTTCAATTCTTTATAACTGTGAGTCATCAGGACCCAATGTTCCAGACATTGTGCTGCGCCTACCATTTGGGGAGCTACTTCAAGGTAGAAGGTGGCACCTGATTGCAACTGCCTGTAATAAACAACCTAAAGGCTCTATTAGAGGAGAAACATTGCTTCAAAACCATAAGACATGGTGGTGCTGCTTAGGGAACCACTACCTGTGTGATCTTGAAGAACTCATTTCTCCTCCATGGGCCACTTCAGTTAATGCTTCTGTAACAAGGGTATAGTCAGACTTCCTTCCAGAGTCAGGACAGGGATATAATTGGGTGAATGCATCCGAGCATGTTAGGTGGTGTCATTATAAACTAGAAAGATACAGTAGTGTGATTTTCCACTCAAATGAGTTCTTGATCACACATGCATGCATTTTTAGCTGCTTAGTTTAGTTATGGTTCTTATTTAGAAGTATGATTTTTAAGAACACATTTATAAAAAGAATTTGTTAAACTTAGAACTGTCTTTATTTTTACTTGGGCAGCACTTCAGGCAAGCTCAGGGAAAGAGAGAGTGTGTGAGAGTGCACAAGTGTGCATCTTTTGAACAAACTGGGAGGTGGCCAGGGGACAGCTAAGACTCTAAGAAATTTTCCTCTCGGTATTTATTAGGTTTGGTTTTCACCACGTGGTGATCTATCATTTCCCTAATGATGACACCTCCCTAACCTCCCTTCTAAATAGGATGGGAAGATATTCTGTCGACGAACAGCTTGTGATTGCCAGAATCCAAGTGCTGACCTTTTCTGTTGCCCAGAGTGCGACACTAGAGTCACAAGTCAATGTTTAGATCAAAATGGACACAAGCTCTACAGAAGCGGAGACAACTGGACGCACAGCTGCCAGCAGTGTCGGTGTCTGGTATGTTGGCTTCCTTTCGCAGGTGTCGTCCCTTACTCTGGAGGGGGTTACACACTCCGCTGCTGATGGGCTTTAGTTCCCAGCTGTTCAGAATGTTATGCAAGGAGCTGAGGGGCCTGTGGCTATGAAGGAGCATATGCTTTGGCTAAAAACATTCAGATTGTATTTAAAACACTGTGCAAGGCAGAAAGAACATATTTATGGGACATATTTAGCCCAAGTGATGATTGTTGACAGCTGTTACTTTTTTAGGAAATCCAGACCAAGAAAAATCCCTGCAAGATAGGAAAATTTCAAAATTTTGACTGGTGCTTATAGTCCTTAGAGGGCCAAATTTTGATTTCTTGTCATATGGCCCTTAAAGATTTCAATATGACAGGTAACAAAATATAGTGGAAATATCATAGTTTTAATCATAGACATATAGTATCCAATCCTAGACTTCCCACATGCGGGCTTTATGTGATTACCTTGGGCAAGTCCTAGCATTTCAGCGATTATTCTCTCCTGCAAACATCCCTAGGTGTATGAATACCTATGTGTAGGGCTGTTACTAGTATTATACAATATACATGTATGTGAAGGGGAAATGCAATTCTTGGCATATAGAAGGAACTTAGTACCTGGTAGGTATTATTGGTAATATTTTCTACTTTGAAAAATCTGTCCATCTATAATGGACAGATAGAAAAATCTGTCTGTCTCAATGTTCACATAGAAAATAATGAAGATTTTTATAGATATTAATGCAGAGATACTAATGGGATAATCATATTTGAGAAAATCTAGAGAAAAAGCTTACTATCTAGAGTTGGTTATTCCTGTTTCAAATTATATTACAAAGATTTCTAAGGATGGGAAGACTTTTAAGATACATAAGCTTAGGAAATGTGATGTTCCATTTGTCTGGTGACAACTGTGGTGCATTCTACCTGAGTTGACTTCTGATGGGAACTATTAGCGGTGTGTCCATAGTTTAACATTTGCTTAAATGAATGATTCAGTCTATGGGTAGTATGTAAAAGCAATAACTCATAGAAATTGTGCTCTAAATTTCCATTAGATTTTCTAAAATCTCCAGGTGAATGTGCAGATAATCTTAACAGATTACATCTTTCTTAATCACTCCTACTCCCGAGAAATATAACTTAGATAAATTAAGAATATAGCCATTTTTTCAAACTCTTATCCCCAAACAAAAAAAAAAATTGCAACACAACTACAGAAATAGTTTCCGTGTCAATCTGGGAAAAGGCATTCCTTTCTCAAGAAGCTGATAATCAGGCAATTAGAAAAATTGATATTAATATTTATGCATGAAACGTTCGTAGAATTTCAAGAGCAAATACTCTTCCATCCCCAGCCCCTAAAGGGAATATTTTCCGGGAAAAATGAAGGTTTTGAACACATAACTTAAAAATTCCTTGAGGAGAATGTGGGTCATATTTAATGAATATTTAGCAAGAGCATGCATTTGCCAGCTTCTGGATAATGCAATGGTGAGTAAGGTAGACATGTTTTCTTGCAGAAAGCTCATAGTCTTGTGAAGCAGAATGATTAAACAACAGTTACCACGAATTATTTTGAGTGTCATGATGGGGAAAAAGCTGCATAGGGAAACAGTGCTATTGTGGGCAGCTTAATGGAGGTGCACATGCCAGAGCCATATAGGCTCCATTTGAACTGTGATATCGAAAGTTCATTAGCCACCTGTTCCAGTTTTGAAATGGTTCTTCTGATATCACCCACCTCATGTTTAAATTTCATTGAAATACTATAAAGCCTCAGGTTCTGCTATTGACCTCAAGATAAATGAATTTATTTTTACATAGTAGCGAGTATCTTACCATTGTATTTATTCATTTAATTAGCCTTTATTGACCCAAACTGTGTTAAACATTAGGGAGAGAAAGAAACAAGCCTGAAGCTCAAAACTTAAAGCAGAATGATAGTGGTAATTACGATGTGACCCTAAGTACCATGATAAAAATGATTACAGGATATACTTGGCACACAACAAGCACAGCCAACTGCTTGTGTGGACCTCAGCGGAGATGACCAGCAAACGCATTCTGAAGAAGGTGATGCCTATCGTTGGCCTTCACGGGCAAGTGTATCGTGCCCATAAGGTGCTAACTAACAATATTCAGAAGAGTATAGTGAGAATTCCTCTGGGGTCTTTCCACCTCTATGACTTTGAGAAAAACTAGCTGGGTCTCGTCACGGGTGCCTATAGTCCCAGCTATTCAGGAGGCTGAGGTAAAAGAGAATCGTTTGAGCCCAGGAGCTTGAGGTTGCTGTGAGCTGTGATGATGCCATGGCACTCTACCCAGGGTAACAGAGTAAAACTCTGTCTCAAAAAAAAAAAATGTTCATAGAAACAATGATGAGCCATTTTTGGCCTTTTCTCCACAGGATGGAGAAGTAGATTGCTGGCCACTCCCTTGCCCCAACTTGAGCTGTGAGTACACAGCTGTCTCAGAAGGGGAGTGTTGCCCCCACTGTGTCAGTGACCCCTGCCTGGCTGACAACATCACCTATGACATCAGAAAGACTTGCCTGGACAGCTACGGTGTTTCGAGGCTCAGCGGCTCAGTGTGGACGATGGCTGGATCTCCCTGCACGACCTGTAAATGCAAGGTAATTGGATGTCCTGGGGATTTGGGGGCCACGAACAATTGCCAGAGCACACTTGTAGGAAGTCTAGTCCTGGTGTTTCTGAATGCATGGGAATTATGGGGCATGGTGGAAAAAGAGCCAGGCATTTACTTCTCACTGGAGGTAAATCTGTCAGAATGGCTCATGGTTGTGTGCTTCGTGTAAAGGCAAAATCCAAATGAACATGAAATAAGATAATCTCTCTTGACTTTAAACTACAGAATTGTACCATTAACACTAGTCCTAATGATGTCTGATTTAACCTATTTTGAGCAGCGTATTGAAGAAAATAAGAAAGAATGAAGGGGAAGGAAAGCGAGGGGGAGAGAAGGAGGCAGGAGGAAAGAAGGAAGGAAGCAGGAAAGCAGACAGGCAGGGGAATGACCTTCTTCCATCTTAAAAATTTTGTTGAGTTCTTTTATGCAACTGATCAATTTTTTGCAAAAGAAAGTGCTCTGTGCAGTTGTTTGCTTTGTTTAATTATCAGTGTGCCTAGAGTGGTGACCTGCAGGTGTTGGTACAGAATTTGATTAATCGTGATTATTTTCCTGTCTTTTTGGAGAGGTTCCCACGAGACATCCTCCAATTCTTTGAGATTAAAAACTGACCCCTCCCTCCCTTCAAAACCCACGAAGAGCTGTGACTATAGCGTATTTGGGGCAATGGTTAGTCAGCATCCAATTCCTGCCAAAACATCTGTTTAAGATTCCCATGATTAAACACATTAAAGATATGAGTCTACGTGGTCCCATTAAACTCTGGCTCAGCTTCAGGCATCCCTGGAAGTTTCCCAGCTTGCCTCTTTATGCTTTTGTAAATGTGGATTTCTTTTTCTTTTTCCTGGAATGTACCATATTCAGATGCAGCCCCAATTAGAAAAAGGATAATATCAGACATTATACAGCCAAGGTATCATCTAATTGTTCAGCCCCCAAAAACTAAATAACCAGATGTGGAGACCTGAGTTATTTATTTCTTTGATATCATGCCTGAGATTCATTAAAGAGAATTATAAAGATATATTTACATTAATATGAAACATTGATTTCTAATAAAATTCCAAGAATGGATTCATCTAAATGTACACTATGGCTTTCATAGTCACTATGAGAGACTTTATATTCATTCCTACTTAATGTGCGAACATTTCTAGAACCCATCTTGGTTTTACCTTCAAGGTTTCAGAGCACATTCGATTAGTTGTTTAAATGGTAAATTGTCATCTTTCAGGGGGTTAGTTTTGGAAAGAATCTCATGTGGCATCCATCCAGAAAATAGGTTATATGAAAGCTTGGAAATCCCAGGGATGTGTTCCAAGCATGGATTCAACCCAGACAGAGCAAGAAACAACCCACAGAACTCCAGCCTAAAGGACGCTGAAGGATCTATCAGTCTTTCCTTTCCTTCTTTGATTTCTCTAGTATTTTTCTAAATGTTTCTAGTGAACTTTTTTCTGTCACATTCTTGGAGTTTGTTTCAAAATGCTGAAGGTCATTTTGAATATAAAAATTACAGGCTAATGGATTTCTATTCTGTGTGTTGGTTGGCTAACACTTGTGTCTTTGATGTACAGAATGGGAGAGTCTGCTGTTCTGTGGATTTGGAGTGTCTTCAAAATAATTGAAGAATTTAAAACGGACCCATCGGGGGAGAAAAATGGACAAAATGACCATCCAACATGATGAAGAATAGGAGTGGGTGGTTTTGTTATTTTGGGTTTTTTCTTTTTTTTTTTAACCACAGACAAGTACCAAAGTCTCTCTTCTCTGAGGAAGGTGTTTGGGGGTTGCCTTTTGGACCTACCACTTTGCTCATTCTTGCTAACCTAGTCTAGGTAACCTGCAGTACAGTACACTTAAGTCTATGGTTGTTAAAAGATGTTCCCGTGTTGTAAATCATGTTTCCCTTCTCAGATCATTTGCAAATACATTTAAATGATCTCATGGTAAATGTTGATGTATTGTTTGGTTTATTTTGTGTACTAACATCATAGAGACTGGCTCCTTTTATTTATTTTTTTCTTGATTTTTGGATCAAATTCTAAAAATAAAGTTGCCTGTTGTGATTCTGTCCCATCCACTGCATACTTAGTATTGAGGTCCTTATGAAATGTATTGATTAAAATATATGGAGTTCAAATGCATCAAACTTACATTTCAAACTGTTGAACACACTTAGAAACCTTCTCATTTGACCTAAGCAACTGAAGGCAGTTATGATAAGAAGGGAAAGACCACAAACAGAATTGAGTCATTCATTTAGAAAGGATTCTGCTTTCCTCTTGCAAAAAAGAAAATAAACAAATTCTTAACCCACAATTTAAAGACAGCAATGCTTATGACTTTCTTTTTAGCATTAAAAGCAAAATTCTCCTTGCATTAGTTTCATATACTATTGAATAATTTGCAAAACACTTTCACAGTTATATATACACATTATCATCACAGTATGGTGACTAGTATTATCTTTACATTACAGAAGTCTGAATTAAGGAGTTCTGATCACCCAATTTATTCGGAGCTACTTAATTTGTAGTATATTGGGACTGGTAACCAAGGCTCCTAATTCCTCTGTAGTGCTATTTTCTATTAACCCACGTTGCTTCTCATATAGATGAAGGAGACACCTTTAACAAAACCTATTTGTATGCTCAGTAGTTATTTTAGAAAAGTGATTGTTCCACTTGAGCTACTTCCATATTTTTAAAAGTTGGCAGTTAATAAGTTATACAGAAGGAAAAAAATGTGCAAATGGCATTGTATCTGAACTGAGAATTCAAGCTTAGGTTGTAGTTTTAGTTAAATCACCTTTTAGTGGTTTGTGATACCTGAAGCTCCTGATTTCAACATTAGTCTGAAGCAAGTTGGTCGACGGATTCTCGTTCACTCCCCAACACCTAAAAAGACCTAATTTATTAAGTCACTCATAACAAAAATATTATTCAAATCTCAAATATTAGTATAATTATTAATTCAAAATTGTAAGTTCGCATCTTTATTACCCACTGGTTTTATCCAATGGAGATGATAATATTCATTAGCTTTTGTGCAGATGGCATTCACATTGATTCACTAATCAATTTCATGCACTGAATTATGAGAACAGCAGTTTAAATGATACATTTGACAAAATGATGTAAGTGGTAAATTTGAAATATTTATTTTAATTTCTCAAGTGAATTCTTGGAGAAGAGAATTCGAAAATTATTTTTCAAAAATATGCCAATTTCATTAAAAACAACTTTTTGTCATTGAATAAAACCAAGATATTTATAAGAATCATTGATGATTGTATATGTTAAGGACTGTCAAACCATGATCCCATGTGTCAGATCTCATTACTAACACTATGGAAGCAATGTGAGTGGAAGGATAAAGTTCTATACATTAACTAGGTACATATATATAAGACACAATTTTGCCTCATTCATTCCTTCTGGGGTGTATATGAATATATATTGATATGCATTCTAAAGTATATATATGAAACATAAATAGACATCTTTGTAGACCTTCCTCTTCTCCTTTTCTTTGTATTATGGTTACAATGGGCTATAGGTTATAGGTTAGGTTGTAAATAGAGCACATTCTCCACTTTATAGCATCTAGCATAGTGCCTTCCATAGAGTGGATGTTTAATTAAATCTCCCAAATGTTTTCATGTGGCTTGCCATTTCTACAGATTCCACATTTAAGTATAAGTTGCTAGGCAGACATATGGAGATATTGACCAAGAAACACTTCGAGACCAAATTTGAAGCTGAATGTGGAAAAAAGCACCTTTCTTTTTTGAGGGCCCATGTATCAAAGCCATTCCCATAATAGCAGTGGTAAAAGACAGGAAAAAAAAAAAGATTATCACGTTGAGTTTGCTTATCTAGGAAACAGAAATGACCTCACTATAGAAACTTTAGAATAAAGAGTTGGTTGTTCTGATATGCTTAATTACAGGGGAAATTTAACATAACCCCCATTTCAGAGCCAAAAGAAATTTGGAACAAAATTCACAAAGCTGGAAAAGAATATTTTCTGAGGAAAGAAATATAATTAAGACTCTGGTGATGAGTAGAGCTCAATTACAACTCTTTGTAAAGCATCTTTTTATCTATGTTTCAAATTTAAATGTTTTCTAAACTCTCTCTATTTGGATACATCTAATATTCACAATTTTTTTCATAACATCAAAACATTTTCATAGGATATTGGAAATAGTATACTCTCTAGTGATTTTAAACTTTCTTAAACATAAGACCTGTTTTTTAAAAATGAAGATTTATTCAATGCTTCAGTATAGATATTGGATAAAAGCAGAGCTCCTCTGATTAAAATGGGGTTTGGAGAACTGGAATCCGGTCACACAAGCCACCACGACTCACTACTGGGAAAGCACCAACCTAGCTGCTAGTCTGCTACAATTAGGGAATCAGCACTCAGAGTGGGTAGCAGACTTCTGTGGAGTTCACAACTAATTAGTCATAGACCTGGAGCTACCACACATCCATGCTGTTTTCTAAATTGATGATGTTACAAGACCATCATGGATAAGCTGTAGTATCTAGTGTTTTCTCTGTGGTCCATGTACCTCCTGGTTGCGATATGGCTTCATGAAAATTCTGATAATGGATTCTGTGAAACATTTAAATTAGAAGGCCAGAGAGCATATCTTGAGCCATTTACCCAATTACCCAATTTCATGCTTTGTAGAAAAATAACTGAGGAAAATGAAATTAGTTTACAAATGCAACTACTTCTTTTCTTAAGATTCTGTGGCTCATCGAGTAGAGTGCCAGCCCCATATACCGAAGGTGGCTGGTTCAAACCTGGCCTTGGCCGAACTGCAAAAAACCCCAGAAAAATAGCCGAGCGTTGTGGTGGGTGCCTATAGTCCCAGCTATTCGGGAGGCTGAGGCAAGAGAATCACCTAAGCCCAGGAGTTGGAGGTTGCTGTGAGCTGTGTGACAGCACCATGGCACTCTACCGAGGGCAATAAAAGTGAGAGTCTCTCTCTACAAAAAAAAAAAAAAAAAGATTCACACACACATTCTTAGAATAGAATAAATTCTGGCATTGAGATTTCATTCTACAATTATATGTATGTGTGTATAGTATATATGAATATACTTATAGAGAGAAAGATCCTGTTTTCTATTTTTTTTTATTCATTCGCCCCTAATTATTTCATTAATTCTATGGCAGTGTGGCAGGCTCTCCAAGACATAGATGAATAAGACAAAACTGGTCTATCTTTATGGCATGTATATAGCCTTATGTATAAAAGACTGACAATAAGCTAGCAAATAGCTAAACTATAGCAATATAACTATAGGCTATATTAGGATGAGAGAAAAAATGCATAGTGATAAATTGGAGAGGAAGCAGAGAATACCACTTTAGATAAGGTGAAGCGTTCAAGGAAGACCTCTCCAAGGGGCTGATGGGCAAGTTGAGACCTAGACAATGAAAAAGAATCATATGTGCAAAGTGCTACAGAAATACCTCTCCAAGTAAAATAAATAATTGCAAATACTGTGGGGTAGAAAGAGGCTTGGTGCAGTGAAGGTCATACATGGAGGTGAAGGGGAAAATGATGTAAGGGGAGGTTGGAAAGGGAGGCTGTAGCCAGATGCTGCAAGCCACAGTCGGGAGATGACCATAGTGGAATTTTCATTCTGTGATCAATGGGAAGTTATAGGATTAAGCATTTATCTGCCCACACTTGATCCACTAGCATTTACGCAATCTATTTTTTAAGTTATCAATTAATTACTTTTTAGTAAATGTTATGAAACTCCTGTTATGCACCCAGGGAGAGAATATAAGAAAAAACTTTACCTTTTCCATTAGAACTTAAAGTTCTACCTGGGTTATCACAAAGCAATAAAGAAGGAAGATGTGTCATGTCCAGAAATAAATTCAAGGAATACTGATCAAACATTGAATCTGTATGTTGTTGCTGCAGTACCCTCATTGAATTTCTTTTCTCTTGCCCATTGGAATCAAAATTAGCTGCAGAGGTCAAAACTCTGATGTCCTCTTATACCTTAGCTTCGAATGGGGGTTATGTCTGTTTCATTAGTCTAGAAATAATAACAACCATCAGTACAACAATGCTAGAATGTAGTTTTCAACTCTTCCAAGATTGTGCTCACTAGATAATACAAACCTTTTGAATAGAACTGATTTAGCTTACCAGGGAAAAAATGACATTTAACTAATTTTCAGCAACTTTTCAATATCTAGATTTCTTAAAATTTTTTTAATAAAAGAAATTTATTATTGAGGAGGCAACTCATTATTTTCGGAACTGAGTAGCCAAATATCAGGAATATTTGAACACACAGAAATTCACATTTACCAAGAAAAACTGGCAGTGAATATGCTAATCTCATATGATTAGAATGCTTGACTTTAAAGGGGAGATTCACACACTTTTATAACATTTTAGCACGGTTATTTTAAGACGATAATGAACAAAATGAAGATAAAGGTGGGAAATGGGAATGCTTTTAAATGCAAATTTAAAGCGTATTAATATGGTTCAAAACATCAAACACTAACTTCAGCCACTTGGGAAACTTGAAGACATTTTGGGGAAAATAGAACAAAAATCTAGGGTACTGCGTGCCGTAGTCGTGAAAGATGAAATATTATCTTCAATCATGTTTGTTACAGAGCTGAGATGACCGTATGTGGACATGCACTTTTGGGGAAAAGTTTTCGCAGGTAATTTAATAAATGAGATTTGAAAATGACATTCTAAATGAATGGGTCACTAAATAGAAATCAGAGTCACAGAGGTTTTAAAAGATTTAAAAATACCAAAAGTTATAAGGCAAAACGTCATGCAAAGAAGTCCCTGGAGTAACTAAGGGGTAGTGAGAAGCTCAGTGGCAGCGAGACCTCAAAGGCCTTCACTGATTGTCCGGAAGTTACTGCTGGCTAATAATCTAGGTCTAGGGTTCTCAAACATTTCCATTTTTCAAGAGAAGCCATAAGTTTGATTTTGAATGTGTGATGTTACATGTTCTAAATTTTTTATCTAAGTTTGCAAGAATAAATTCGGATCATACAAAACACATCCATGGGCTGATACGACCCCTGGGAGCCATTTGTTACAGACTTCTGATTTAGAGTCACCAGAAACTCTGGAATTATCTAAGACTGATTTAAACTTCATAGGTCAGTAAATCAATTGCTTTTATCCATACTCAAACCTCATCTCTTCTTTCTTTCTTTCATTCACTACAGGCATATGGCATTGGTTGGTAGCTAACCCTAGGATTTCCTCAGTGTGTTCTGTATCTGCTTTTGCAAAATATGAATGTCTATGTTTTTACTGACTGGTTCAATTATACTAGAATGAGAATACTTGCATTGACCTCTTGAACATCAGTGTCCTACATGTTAGAAGACACCTTCAGTCTTCTAAATATAAATATGTAGAAGATATTTACCATAAATATTTCTACTTTCAAAAAGAAAAAAAAGGTGTGTGTAGAATATGCTCATTCAAAAGTTTTCAGATTGAAATGACTTAGCCTTTATCAAAAAAATTAATTGCTGAGATAAGAAATATGGATTAATTCACATAAGTGCTCTTATGAGAATGAAATTTTTTAGCTGCTTGGTGGGAGAACAAGACAGTTGGACCCAAGGTCTTTCCTGTTCCAACTTCCCTGTGATGTTCAACCAGACAGCACAACGCCAGCGGGAAAGCCCAGGTAGGATGAGATGACAGAACTTGTGACCTGATAGCAGGGGCTGGGCATGTCCTCTGCAGAGGTGAAGAAAGGAAACCAGAGAATGATTTCTTATTAACAACAGCATCTTTGTTGCTGCAGTCCATCTGAGAAAGGAGTGCTTGCCATGCCCATTTTTATTCATCAGTTAAGAAAAAGAGAAAAAAATGCAGAGAATACACATAGATAAAGCAGACCTATGATACTTTTTAATTGTAAATAAGAAGGGACCCTATGTGATGCGGAGAATATCAGAATAAAAACTAGCCTGTGCTTCCTGTGGCTGCTGTAACATACTATCATAGTCCTAGTGTTTTAAAACAACTTAAATTTATTCTCCCACAGTTCTGGAGGCCAGAAGTCTAAAATCAAGGTGTCAGGAGGGCCATTCTCCATCCTGCGGCTCTGGGAGGGAATCCTTCCCTGAGCTCTTAGATTCAGATGTCTCCAGTTAATCCTTGGCTTGCGGCCACATAACTCCAATATCTGCCACTGTGGTCATATTGTCTCCTTCTCTGTGCTGTTATTGGATTTAGGGGCCACTCAATAATTCAGGATTACCTCCTCAAGATCCTTAATTACAACTGCAAAGACCCTTTTTCCAAATAAGGTAGCATCCACAGGTTCTGGGGATAGGATATGTGCATAAGTGTTAGCAGGCTGCCATTCAGCAGACTATGTCTTGGCTGAATTAGAAAACCTAAAAAAAAAAAAATCCTAAGTCCATTTTGTATTAAAGAGTTACAGTTTTTCTTTCCTCTCCTTTTCAAACCTCATGTGTATGCTAGAATAGATAAATGTCTGCAGAACTTTCACTCTCATACAGAGCAGATGCCTTTCTATCCAAAGTGTATAAAAGATATATGTGTATAACTTCTCTATTAAAAAATTTAATTTTTTTCTAGAGAAACTTGAAGGTCTCAAAGGATCAAAGCCCTAGATGGAGGTAATGAGGGAATTATAAAAATTAAGAAGTCATTGATGAAGTCCTTGCCACTTTATTTTACACAAGACATTTTGTTCACACAGAATGTTCAGCATCCGTTCACAGCCCATCACTGACAGAGTGAAAAAATTCAGAAGTGAAAACTTGAGTTCAATGCTCCTTTTTCTTTCCAAAACAGACTTATGATCATACAACAGCAGCAAAAAGTCACTCAGATATTTATCTGGAATTTAAGTCAGATCCCCTTTTACAGTCAATTTTAGGTTTCTCTCACCTTGAACGTATTCCAGAAAAAACTTGAGACTGATGCTCTTTTAGCCTGTGTGTGAGAGTGTGTCACAAATTTCTTCTGATCTTTGCCCAGCAAGATCAGAACAAATCTCTATTGAATACCTGACGGCACTATGGCATATCAATTGTCATGTCTTGATTATACAATTAATGTCAGTAACTTACAATCGCTATAGTTTATTATTTATATTTACTCAGCACTCCATTTCATTCCAAAATAATTTTGAAGAACTCGTCTCGGGGAATTTCAAATAAATGTAGTCATTTTGTATTCAGGAAGGAGAATCTCAGCTACAGTTGAAGTGTAGACTTACTTTACACTTCATTTAATTATCCAATAAATGTTTAACGGGCAACTCACACAGGCTTTGTGTTCTTGGAGCAGGGGGAAAAGGACTTCTATACAAATACTGTACTGCCTGACAGAGACTGTACTAAGCATTTCATTACACAACCGTTGTCTGATTTCACGATTACAACACTCTTGAAAGTGAGAAATAATAATCCGCGTTTTACTGATGAGCGAATGAGCGAAGGACTTTGCTTTGTAATGCACACCTGTCAGCAGAGGTTCCGTATTCTAATGCTTAATAGAGTTGCAAGGAAAAAATGTAGAAAGATGAGAAATATTACAAACAAGGCAGCTTTCCTAGAAACAGAAGGCAGAGAACTGGAAGAGGTAGGCGGGAAAAGAGAAGGTACACAGAGAGACGAAGGGGCATGAGAACAGATCTTTTTAGGTCAGGGTGGGTGCTTTGCCCTGGGTTGTGGAAAATCTGACATCCATTCTGGTTCTGGTAGTACCACCGTTTTTACTATAATTCTCAGTAGGAATTTGCTATGTTGCCTTTGATGAAATAGTATGTGCCTGGCACATGCATGGCTAGAAAGGCCCTCTTGCCCCATGTTAATTTTCACTTTCACATTCTGGATGAGGTGGGTAATTACATTCAGCCGTCTGCAACCATCTTGCCTCTGCTTTCTCGCAGACCTGTGACTCTTCATTTGTTCTCAGGAGTAGGGTGGCATTGTGAGCTGTGAAAAGCGTCCAGCTATCCAGCGCCTGGCAGAAGCTCGTTCATTATCTACCTCTCCACTCCGGATCTCGATGGTTCGATCACACTGCTTTTCGGTGGAGATATTTATCTTTCTAGTCACTTTTCATAGCAATCATAGAAAATATGAGAAATCACTCTCACTCCACAGTGGACAAAACTCCTAAAAATGTCCACTGTGTAGAGGATGGAGAAGGATAAATTGTGAAAAAGACAAAATTTAAGAGTGACCCTTAGGAACTAAAATCAAGACAATAGGCCCAGCTGGCTTTTGTGAGCAGCCCACGTGATGCACCTCGCAAAAGTGAGAAGCGGTGTGAAGGGGCTCAGAGCGAATTGAACAGGCCATGCATTTGGCTCAAGCTTTGGGGCACAAAAAGCAAAAGGAGATGGGATTTTTGGTGGCGGTCCTGAGATTTCCCCACTAAGCACCTGCACACATCTTCTTCAAAGAACTTCCCTCAGTGTTAAAAAAACAAAAAACCTAACATTTGTCTATGGTTCATGCTTATGCTTTAAATCTTTTGTGAACATTTACCTCTGCTAGACATTGAATAGTGATTTAACTGAACACCTATTTAGAGAATGTGATGTGGGAAGACTGGAGCAAACAGCACGGAACAGAAAACAATTTTACAAGCATTTGGAGGAAAGAAAGATCACTTCCAGCTAAAGGGACACAATGTTACAGCATTACAGGGGTAAAAACACATTAAAAAAAAAGAAAGCATCTCCAGAGGCTGAGCATCCATTTTGCTTATGTTTAAGACAAAGCCTCAGGGAGGCGTTTTGAACCATCTCTAGGGATCAGAGTGCTAGTGGTGATGGCTGCAGTGTCAGAGAGCAGTTGAGGCCAGACTAGCCCAACGCTGATTCCTGAAGATCTGACAGCACAGAGAACAGTCAGTAGGATTGCGGGAAGTCAAAGGGAGATAAACAACTGCCATCGGTTGAGATTTGACTTTTTTCTGGTGCTGGGTTAAATGTCTTACACCCTGTTAATGTCAGAGGCGTGTAATAGAGTTTAGATCATGGAAATGAAGTCACATGACATTTCGGTGCCACAGGGACGTATATGAATAAAGCCACTTATACTATAGAGACTAAAGAATAAAGTGGCAAGTGGAAGAGGAATGAGAATAAACTGTGTCTGGAAAACACGTGATAAAATAAAAGGAGCACAAACCTTGGAGCCAGACTCCAAGCTGGGATTGAATCCCAGTTAAATTATCTCTCATTGGGTCCATCGTGAACAAGCTACTGACTTGCTCAAATGTTGGTATACTTACTTATTAATTGTTTTTTAAAAAGAAAGTGAATATTAGGGCTTTTATAAGATTAAAAGACACTTTACAAAATAGATAAACCTCATATGTAGGCAATGAATGGTACTTATTATCAGGAGAGATTTTTTTGCCTTCTTTTTCTCATGTTGACCCACATGATGCCCTGCTCTCTCTTGCTTGCTCTATTAGGCGACCATAAGTCGCTGGTTAGGGATTGGGTCATGCTCATCTTTAGAGTTCAAAATATCTTAGTGGTATTGGTGTGACATCAGGAAATCCACAGCTTTCCCTTTTTCCCCCTCCAAGATGAATGAGCAAGTTGAAGATATGAAAGTGCGTGGAGGGGATCAGGTGGTTCTAAAAAGGTAAAGAACTGCTAACCAGCTGGGTAAATCGTAAAATCCTTCTGCCCTTGAGTTCTGCTGTCAGGCTGTATGAACAAGTGGAATGATGATAAAGGGGTATATTATAGACATGCAGTTTCAAGCAAGCAGGTAATGATTGAAAATGATTACCTACTGCCCAAAGGACCGAAATCCAATGGTAAAGATCAGCTGGGTAATTTGAAGTCATTTGATCTGATAAATATTAGGCCACTGAAAAGGCTGGGTGTTGTTTCCCTTAGAAAACTTGCAAAAGAAGAAACATTTTCCTTTGAAACACACATGCAGAGTTCCTTCTCTCTCTGCAGAGTTAGGAAATGCAGGGAATTTCTGAATAAACAATATACTTTGGGGTACTTTTAAAATAATGACAACCTGATTAAAACAAGAGAAAAGAACTTGAACACACATGTCTCTCAGGAAGACATAAAAATGGTCCACAGATATATGATAAGGCAATCAACATCTCTAATCACCGAGGAAATGCATATTAAAAACAATATGAGATTTCATCTCTCACCTGTTAGGATGTCCATCACTGAAAGGACAAGGTATAAAAAGTGTTAGTAAGAGTGTAGAGAGAAGGAGACCCTAGACTTTGCTGGTGGGGAAGTTCATTGGTATTGTCTTTATGGAAAACAGCATGGAGTTTCCTAAAAAATTAAAAATACAACTACTGTGCAATCCAGCAATTCCACTTCTGGATATGTAACCAAGGGAGATGAAATCACCACCTCAAAAACATCTGTGCTCTGATGTGTTCATGGTAACATTATTCACAATAGCCCAGATATGGAAACAACCTAAGTATCTGTCTACGCATCGATCAGTAATGAAATGTAAGATACACACATACTCGCACACATTTAATGAAATATTATTCATCCTAAAAAAGCTAGTATATCCTGTCATTTCCTACAATAGGAATGGATTATAGGTGAAATAAGCCAGATAAAGAAAGAAAAATATTGCATAATCTCATATGTGAGATCTGAAAAAAAAAATAAAATCACATATTTGAAGGCAGCAAATGAAGGATCAGAATACTGGATGGGGGGTCAGGAAACAGAGAGATGTAGAGCAAAGAATACAAAGTAGCAGACAGGTAAGGATGAACAAGTCTAATGGTCTGAAATGTACAGCATGAGAACTACTTATTGTTAATTAAACCGTATTGCATTAGAGATTTCTGTTAGACAAGGAGCTTTTCTTGTCACCAAAAAATATAACTATGGGAGATAATAAGGATGTTAATCACCTTCACTAAAGTAGCCATTTTTCTGGCTATGTGTATCCCACATCATGTCATAAATCTTAAATATACACAATAAAATTTCTTAATTAAAAAGTATAAAAAAAGAAGATAAAATGAACAGTTCAAATCATAGTGAAGACTTTGAGTAGATTGGCTCATATTTCCCCTACAAAGGTGACTTCACCAAGCTCACACTTGATTCCCACCGTGCGCTCAAGTTCATGAGGGCTGTCAAGTGGCCTTTTTTTGAGTTGTCCAATCAAGCCAAGTTAGCCAGTATTTACTGAGAGCCCTGAACTGAACTATACTTCATGGAGAGTTTAAAAATCAAAACTCAGGTGTTCCGAACAAAGCCTTGTTTAATGTGGTCTATGAGTGACTGAAACAGGTGAGTCATTTTCTCCCCATCCAGATTCCAATACTCATTTGTCTTAAGGTGAAGAATAAACAAACGATTATTCTTTACACTCCCAGGAAAGGGCAGCATCAAGGATGCGATTAGATGAAGTACAGACATTATAATATCGTTTGCGGGGGAGGAAGCAACTCATATGGTATTAGAACAGCAGGCATGAGATGCCACAATTATCCTTTCCAGATACAATTATGTAGATAATTTAGAATGAAACAATTTCGAACAAGAACAAATGCATTTATTTAAATTATTTAGACCAAAGGGGGAAAACCTTGTAAATTGTATCTCTGGGGCTAAATTCTTTGGTACACATGTTGACCTGGCTTAAGGCCAAAAGTTTTGATTATGCACCCACTGTGTATCACTTAGGGAAGGAAAAGAATAAATTAATACTGGCCTTTGTTTTCAAGGAGCATAAAATTTATAAAGGGTTATAGATTATGAATATAAAAGCAATATGCTAAGAGTTGCAAGGCAACCCTATGGGCACAAATTGAAATGTAAACATTTAAAGGAAGACTGTAAAGTGCTCCAGGAGATGGGAACAGCCTGGGAAACTTCATGGAGGAGTGATGTAATATGCACCCATAACGGACTTCATACTGATATATTGATGATGTGAAATGGGAGACAGGGAAAAATGCTAAGAAATAGTTTGAAGAGTGAGGCAGGGGCCAAGTTTTGGAGGGTTCTATATGCCAAAATACAGAGCATTTAAATAATCACTAAGGAAAAGTATTTTGAGAAACCAACTGTGAAGTTAAAAATAGGAAAAAAAAATTTCATTGCTTGTAATTTCCTGGCCCATTACCACCTGTCACAATGGTATTAAGAACTCTGAAATTGGCTTGGTGCCCATAGCACAGTGGTTATGGCACCAGCCACCTACAATGAAGTTGGTGGGTTTGAACCCAACCTGAGCCTGCCAAACAACAATGACAGCTACAACCAAAAAATAGATAGGTGTTATGATGGGCGCCTATAGTCTCAGCTACTTGGGAGGCAGAGTCAAGACAATTGCTTAAGCCCAAGAGTTTGAGGTTGCTGTGAGCTGTGACGTCAAGGCACTCTACTGAGGGTAACATAGTGCAACTCTGTCTCAAAAAAAAAAAAAAAAGAACTCTGAAATTTTGCATTAAATCCTTTGGAATAAAAGAGCCAGGAAGTCTACAGAGTGGTAAGTCAAACTCACTTGGGGAACAGTAACGGGTAGGGAATATTGAACAGGTGATCCCAGAATAAGCATCAACCAGGAACCTTTCTGATTATAGTTCTTTACAACATGTTCTTGCCTTGGCTTCTGTCCTCAAATCCTTGATTTTTGGGGTTTCCAAGGCACTGAAGCCTAATAGAATGGTGTCAATGAAATTAGAGGATGTATCTTTGAAAAAGTGGAAGAACTGGAGGAAAAGCAGAGCAAAGATTTGAAAATCCAAGGAAGCCGTGAGTAGACCAGGTGCATACAATCTTCTTTCCAATGTTTTTTTCTAAATACAAAGAAAGAAGAGTGAACTTCGAGAGCTCATTGTATTCCTCAGATTGTCTCTGTGGACAGGGAATGTGTTCATTTATTCCGCCTTTAATGTATCAGTTTACACATTCATTCATTTGTTCATTCTCTTATGGATTTTTCTATTCATTCACATCATTATTCATTTGCTTAACCATCTCTTTATCCATTCAGTAGAGCTTTCTTAAGAAGATAACTTTGTTTATGGCTTAAAAAAAACCCTAACATGGTCAACAAAATCCTATGTATCTAAAGCACTCAGACACTAAAGACTTACAGGGCTTATTATAATTAATGTCTATTAATGACTTGCTAGGCATTGCTGATAACTTCCTTGATGTTTACAACAATCTATGATAATGTTCCTATTTTTAGCATTTTTTTTTTATTGAGGAAAATGGATCAGAAAGAGTAATTTGCCTTTGGTTGTAGAATTCTGAAGAGGCAGAGCTGGGATTTGAACTTGCTAGAGGAGTTAAACTCCTACTCACCAACTCATGCATTTCCTCAACTCACATTAGAGAATCATTTTAAAATAAAGTTCCTTCCAGTCATGTGGATTATCTTTCCACTAAATTCCCCTTTCTCTTTCCCTGCTTTTCAATCTCAACACTAAATGGTTCAGTCTGGGTTCTAGTGAGGAGGGGGCAAGAAAAAAGCAGAAAGAGTCAGCTCAAAGAGGGAACTTAATACGGGGGGGTTGGTATCCTGTTGATGGAAGAGCTCTGAAACCAAACAGAAGGAGCCAAACCAGTGACGAGAAGCGCCTAGAAGCCTGGAGAGAGATGACAAGAAGGTACAGTTGCCAAAGCACAGACACCAGAGGCAGAGCCGAGGTGATGGAAGGTGGACGCGCCCTGGCTGGAACAGGTACCACAAAGAGCAAATACTCTGGTGAGAGACAGAGTCCCAGGGAAAGCACAGCCACTGCTGGGGACATTGCTCAAGGCAGAGGGACAGGAATTTCTACCCTCCCCCTACTGATTCCTCCCTTTAATCCAACCTACCCAGAAACTAGAACGAGAAGGGAGCTGAGAACATAAGAAGGAGGAGGACTGAAAAGGAAAGTGAGAACAAACCATCAGAAGGCTAGTTTGGCAAATGGCTCATCGGCTATTTCGTCTTGGGAGCCCATTCACCATTGTTTGGTTGATGATCTGTAATTCCGTTTTCTATGCTTTGATTTATTTTTAATCAGACTACAGATATTGCTCATGTATGGTAAAAATAAAGCAAGTATTTTTGGAGATGGGGTTGGTGAAAAAGAATACAGATATTGGTGAAAAAGAATACAGATATGGCACTTTTGCCAAGAGATAGACTCACCTTTTCCTTGGAAGACACCCAGGAACAGGTGGCATTGATGTAAGTTAGACATAAAAGAAATGATGTCTCCCTAAAATTCATATGCTAAAATTCTGATCCTTATGGTGACAGAATGAGAAGAACAGGCCTTTCACAAGGTCACTAGGCTATGAAAAGGGAGCCTTCATAAATTGGGCTAGTGCCCTAATAAAATAGGCCTGAGAGAGCTCAGCCTCTCTTACCAGGTGAGAACAAAGCAGGAAGGTGCAATCTATGAATGAGGAAACAGGCTGTTACCAGACACCGAATCTGCCCGTGCCTTCACCTTGGACTTCCCAGCCTCCAGAGCTGTAAAAAAGAAATTGCCATTGTTTATAAGCCACACTTACATTGTTTATGGCTTTTTGTTACAACAACCTGAACAGACTAAGAGGTTGCCTTTGTTGAAATGTACCTAAGGAAGTTAGGTCTCACTGTCAATGCCATAGTTCGGTATTCTGTGTCTATAACTTCTTTTTGTGCTTCCCCCCCAATAACTTCTAAAATAGATTGCTAAAGAACATCATAATTTACTGGAGGACTGACTAATGTTTCACCATGTTAAAAAGATGGTAATTTTTGTAACATTTAAAATAAGCATGTATTTGATGAGAAAAATCTGGAATAAGAGTGAGAGTTAGAAGCAGCTGCTATTGAAGGATTGACAGTTTGCTGAAATGCTGAGGCACAGAGTCTGCTACCCCTTCATCAGTTTCTGCAGTATTGAAGAGAGCCTGGGATGCCTGAGATAAGCTTAATAAGGGAATTGCTTCTCATCCTATAAAAAAATTAGTATTTGGCTACTTTTACACTTTTAATTATCATGGTGATGTTGCTGTCACTAATTGTCTTAATTCTGCGTGAGTTACCCTTCCTATCAAACTTCATTAGCACTGCCTTGCCCTGGATCATAACCTGATGATGTATGTTCCTGCCCATTTTACTTTCAGGACCTTTCAATTCTAATTGTGTTCATCTGAACTGTTATAGATCAGCATGTCTTTAATGGCTCGGAGTTCACTGGGGTCCTCTCCAATCTAGCTGGCCAGAACTTTCTGTAAAGAATATCATTCTTTAGAATACAGTCTATTTCTGAAGCCAACACAGAGCACAAACCTTAGCACTTTTGCCAAGAGATAGGCTCACCTTTTCCTTAAAAAGGAATCCCTGTTACATTCTTAGCATGGCATCTTTTTTACTTTCAGAAAGTCAAAATTTGGTGAGCAATTTCTTCATCTTTACATTTCCTCTTGCCTGTCTAGACAGCTTGAGGACATTTGACAAATTGAATAATGGGATGAGAAAAAGCTTACATAGCAAATTGGATAAATTTCTGAAACAGGAATCCATTTTCTTTTTTTTCCCTTGGCTTTCTTACCTTGATTTTCTTTCTATGGAAACCCTTCATCTCCATCATAGTAAAAGTCTTGCTTGAAAGAGATGCTTTAGTAATGATAATGCATATTAATGAAACTATACTATAGGCAGCCCTAATAAATGGACATACCTGTTCTCTATCTCATTTTAAAAATAATTGCAAGATAGTAAAGAAACCAAGCTGATAGAGATGTGAAAGTTACCTTATTATGGACAGAACCATCCAGAAAACAAGGCTTGGACTCAATAGTGGACTTCATAAAATTCATTCCCAGAATTAAATAGACTCACCCATGTAGCAGTGGACAATAACGAGTCTCCATGAATGTAAAACCTGCCACTGTGAAATTTAATGCACAGAGGAACAGGGTGAAGAGTTCATTCTCTGCAGGGAGACTAAAGCCAAAATGCAAGAAAGAAGGGGAATGGGCTCAGGTTTGCATGTACCCCTCTTCTTTTGTCAATTAACTAATAAGTATTATTTCTTCTTTCTTGAGCAGTAGCAGGTAAAGAAGCCATTGGCAGAAAGAAGCCAGCTGCCTCCACCCTTAATAAAAATCAGTTATGAAGAAACGTGTCCTCTATCAGTGTCATCTCTTGGTCCCCTTACAGCTTAGTCTCCTTCCTTTTTTTTCTTTTTATTTTCATTCTTCCTTTCCACCTCCAATTTTATTTAATTCAGATGGTAAGTATTTATAGAGCACCTGCTTTGGGCAGATTCTTCTCCATTTTTTGCTCCATTCTTACCAGGCTTTAGGTCAACTGGCTCCCTTCATGGGCACCACTGAATTTATTAGAGGAAAACATTTGTGCTAAAGCTCTTACCTATATTTGCTGAGTTCTCTCCTGAGTATTATTTTTAATTAATTTATTTGATCATACAACCCACATTTATGGAGCTCTTGGTAAGTGTGAAACACTTTTCTCGGTTCTAAAGATAGCATAGTAAACGAGACAGGAGAAGCCCTTGCCTCATGATGTTTGCATTACAGATAGGCAGATCGATAAAATAAACAAATACATCTATAATGTAATATCAGGTAGAAACCAGTTCTTTAAGAAAAATAACAGAGAGAAAAGAGAGTAAATGGAGATGAGAAGTGAGGCTTATTTTTGAATAGGAAGTTGAGGGAAGTTCTGTCTAAGGAGATGGTCTTTAAGCAGGGGCCCAAGTAAAGTGAAGTGGTTAGCCCTGCAAATCCATGAGGGAGAACCTGTAAAGCAGATGTGGCAACAAGTATAAAAGGCTTGAAAATACTGACCTAATGGAATTGTCATTAGAATATAGTACCCCAAGACATCAGAACACAAATTCTTCTCAAGCACATGCCAAATATTTACAAAAATTGACTAGATGCTGGTTTGTAAATCAAGTCAACAGATACTTCAAAGACTGGGTTTATGCATGGTATATTGTCTAAACACAAAAGTCAGTTTCAAGAAACAATCTTATGTGTTGGTGAATTAAGCATTTTGAAATAGCACATGGATTAAATTTCAAAATCATAGTGAATATTAGAAAATACTTTGAACCTAATTTGAAAAACTGTATCTTAATATTTGTGGAGTGTAGCAGTTACAGTAAGAGAAAATTACACAGACACACATATATACATGTGTGTATATATACACACACATTGGAAAGAAGACTAAATTTTACAAGATAAGACCCCAATTAAGAAGTTAGAAAAAGCATGGCAAAGTAAGTTCACAACAAATAGGAAGGAAAACATAATTTTTAAAACCACACAAGAGAAAAACAATTACTTTTAAGGAAGGGAGAGGAAGAGGGGAGTTTGATGAGCTTCCACCTAACAGGTACAATGTAGGAGAGTATGGCACACCTCCTGGGTGGAAGACACAACTACAACTTGGACTTTAACTTATAAACTCAAACAGTGTAGTATGTACTCTCATATTAATTTGAAATAAAAATAATTAAAAAATGAAGTGTTACTCCACTAAACTGGAAATAAAAATAAAGCAAATATTTATTTTTATTTTTTATTTTTTCGCAGTTTTTGGCCAGGGCTGGGTTTGAACCTGCCATCTCTGGCATATGGGGCTGGCGCCCTACTCCTTTGAGCCACAGGCACCTCCCCGTAAAGCAAAAATTTAATTGAAACTATCAACACAGCCAATAGTTCTTTGAAAAGGCTAAGGAAGCTGCTGAATCTCTGATTAGTTTACCATGGTGAGGCTAGGGAAGAGTGGAGAAGGCATATATATGTATTTATTATCAGAAAAGGAAAAGAAGTAACATCAAAAGTGGTGCTAATCATAACAATAGGGTGTTATAACTACCTGTAAAGTAATAAGGTAAAACTTTTAGATGAAATGAATTTTTAAAAAATATAACTTATCAAGCTGTGGTATATGTATACCATGGAATACTACTCAGCCATTACAAAAGGTGGAGACGTTACCTTTTGTATTAATCTGGATGGAAGTGGAACACATTCTTCTTAGTAAAGCATCACAAGAATGGATAAGTAAGAATCCCATGTACTCAATTCCGATATGAGGACATTTGATCACTTAGTACGTGATGTGGGGTGAGGGAAGGGGCGAGCATATTCAGGGAAGGAGGGAGAAGGGTTGGGGGGTCATGGTGTGTGACACACCTTTCAGGGGCAGGACACAATTTTAAGGGGGACTTTACCTATCAAATTCAATCAATGTAACCTGGTTCTTCATACCCTCAATGAATCCCCAACAACAGCAACAACAAATATATATATGAAACTTATCAAAACTTATAAAGTATGTAAGTTATCTACTTTTTATGTGTTTAAAATATTAAATTCATGTTGAAATTCCTTTTTTTTTTTTTTTTTTGCAGTTTCTGGCCTGGGCTGGGTTTGAACCCACCACATCCAGCATATAGGGCCGGCACCCTATTCCTTTGAGCCACAGGCACCACCTGTGTTGAAATTCTTTAAAAAATTAACTCTAGGCTTACTTTGTTTCACTAGGGAATTCTCCCAAACATTCAAGGAAGAAATAATTTAAATCATATGTAAATATTTAACACATATCAAAGGAAAATATGTGAGTCTAGCAGGGTGTCTCCTTCACTTTACACTTAGGACTAAATGTGGAAACCCCATTTCCTATGCCTATGTCAATTTCTTGTGAATTTCCTAGGCCTCAATTCCATGAATAGACTGTATCCATTCATTGATACACTCATTCACCTTGCTCCCGGTGGAAGGGACTGTATTCATTGGTTTTCTGGCCAAGGAACCCATACACCTATACATACCTTGAGACTAAAGGCCTAAAGGAGGAGACAGGGAAAGACCGGGAGAGAAATGGAGGGAGCTTCTCTCTCCCCACTTGAATTCTCTCCCTCTACCAGGAGCTTTAGTGTTTTCTGTATTCTTTTCTGTAAATAAATTCTGTCTTACCACTGGGGGGTGGGGGCGGAAATAATGTAATGAAGCATAATAAAATACATGTATTCAAATACAAAATAATAAGAATAATAATATTTGCATTGTAAAAGATCAAAAACACAAAGATTTACTTGACAAATGTTTGTTCAGAAACATGTTTTCAATATTGTGAACCTTTTGCAGAGGAGCTTTATACTAATTATGTTTTCTTATATGATTTAAAATAATTTGATAGCATTATTTTATGAGACAAATGCCTTACAAAAGAAATCTGACACTACCATGTTTAAGTGATTTCATTAAAAAGTGTTAAAATATCCTGAATAGCCTTCTCTTTTGGTGAATTATGGCAACCAAAGATATTTTTCTCAATATCTTTTATGTACAAGTAGGAAAAATAATAGCATATTGTTTTTGGCTGGGAATAAAGAGTAAATTGAATAATAAATGTGAATTACTTACCACAGAGCTTATAGTAAGTGCTTCATAAAAATTAATCACTGTTTTGTCATTGTTTTGCTTTCTAATAACTAAAATGCTGTCTTCTGAAATTAATTTTGTTCAAACTTTCAAGGAGTAAGATTTATGTTGAATGACTCACATTTGACCTCTCAACCATGTAGGGAAGTATTTTTTTAACCCTTTTTATATCACAGCACACTTGCACCCCAAAACTAAGCATCCATGGCATGCTTAAATTGTGCTGATCAAAAAATAAATAAATAAAAATAAAGAGTAAAAAAAAAAAAAAAAGAAACCATTATGTTTTCCCCCAAAGACAGAACTTCATCAAGAAAATAATGTCTTTTTTTTTTTCTTTCAAGAGAACACACTGTTTTACATTTTTAACATCTGAGATAATAAGGGAAAGTTAAAAAATTACTCAGAAAGTCTCCAAATCTGTGAAAACATGGAGTTGTGATTCAGGCTTTAATTTAAGTTAATGACATTAATATATTTTATCAATTACTTGCATTTTGTTTCATTTGTAAAAATTGTTCTTGTTTCAATGTTTCTACCGTCTTTTAAAGTCGGCCAACAGGATTTAAAAAATAAAAGAAATATATAGATACTTTGTCAGTCACCCAGCATTTACAATATTCAATTAGTACCTATAATTTATAATTGTGAATTCAGTTGTATCAGTTTTATAATTGTATATTTTAAAATCCAAAACATGTTCAGATGGTAAAGACACCAGCAAATGTGTACTTCTTGATTTTAGTCATTGCTGTCAATTATGAAAATAAAGCTATTAAAGGCAAAAAAAAATATGTGAGTCTAGCATTTATATGCACCCCAAACTCAGAAAGATACTATGAAAAGAAATTATAAAAAATAAAGGATTTACTCGTAAATAATTATGAACATAATATTAGCAAATTGAATCCAGAAATATGTGAAAAATACATATTATCTAAGAGTAATATCTCAGAAATGAAAAAGTAATATAGCAGATAGATTGGTATAAACCAGTATATTTACAAGATTAAAAGAGAAAATCATATGGAATAGAGACAAAGATTGTTTAAAACAACTCAATATTCATTCATATCAAAAGAAAGAACTAAACTAAGAATAAAAGGGAATTTCATTAACTCTGATAATCCTTATCGGCATAAGAAATCTAGCAAACATAGTATTAAAAGATATTAAAATTTATTTTCTTTCGGTACCAAGGAACATGGCTATGATATGGGCCAATACCACTTTTATTCACCTTTATATCTGAAGTCTTAGCCTCAAATTGGGTAGAAAATAATATTAAAAGTAGAAGAATTAGAAATGAACACACATAAAGGTTTTATGATTATTTTAGGTGATATGAGGATATTCATAGAAAATCCACAAGAATCTATAGGTGAATTATTTAAAGAGATAAATCATTAAATTGTTATTTAAATGATTAAATAGGTTATTTATAGTTGTTGAATATAAAACTATGGAAGGAAATTTTTATTTATTTATTTTTGGCAGTTTTTGGCCGGGGCCAGCTTTGAACCCACCACCTCTGGTATATGGGGCCGGCACCCTACTCCTTTGAGCCACAGGCGCCACCCTATGGGAAGAAAATTTTAATCCTACATAAATAAATTCTCCATAAATCCTAGCTGTAAATAAAGAAAAAAATTAAAAATAGACTACTGTACCATAAAAATATGCATCACAGGGCAGCACCTGTGGCTCATCAGAGTAGGGCACCGGCCCCATGTACCGAAGGTGGTGAGTTCAAACTCAGCCTCAGCTGAACTGCAAAACAGAAAAATAGCCGGCGTTGTGGCGGGCGCCTGAAGTCCCAGCTACTCCGGAGGCTGAGGCAAGAGAATCGCCTAAGCCCAGCAGTTGGAGGTTGCTGTGAGCTGTGTGACGCCACGGCACTCTACTGAGGGCGATAAAGTGACACTCTGTCTCTACAAAAAATATATATATACCTAGTAATAAGCCTAACTAAAATTGTGAATTCCTCTAAGTGGTAGTAGTAAAACTTTACTGAAGAAAAAGAGATCTAAAGTGAGAGATGTACTACTCTAGAGATATGAAGACTCAATATTTTAACATTATTGTCTTTGCCCAAATTAGTATAAGGAATTAATATTATCCCATTGAAAATCTCAATAAACATTTTAGTATATTGGCAAGATAACTCTAGAATGTTTATTTCTGACCAATAATAATTAAGATATGCTTAATTAAAGAAAATAATAGCAAGATGAAAAACTTGCCCTATCAGAAGTTATTGCTTATTGTGAATATACTAGTAATTAAAACTCTGACAAAGAAACAATGGCAAAGAAATAGACTTTCAATATATAGTGCCGAAGGAATTGGTATTCATATGGGAAAAATTGAAACCGATTAATTTCCCTACATTATACACAAAAGATACTCTCTAGTGATGATATGAGAATATTTGCACGACCTTAGGAGACAAGCTACTAAAGGCATTAACCAGAGAATATAAAATAAATACACTTGTTCATATTATAATCAAAATTGCCTCGTCATAAGACACTTTAGCAATGTGAAAGGTAAGATTTGTAAGTATGTGTAATTGACAAAAAAGACCTCTGTTCAAAACATATAGACATCATTTAATTCATTAAGACAAAGACAAGAGACCAGGAAGAAAAAGTACCAACAAATTTGAATAAGGATTTCCTCTAAGATTAAAGTCAATGGCCAATACACACATAACAGGAGACTCAGACTTAATAGCAACCAGAAAATTGCAAAGTAAAGCCAAATTGAAGTAACCATACCCTTACCATATTTGCAAAAATTTAAAATCCTAGAAACACTAAGAGATATTTGGCTTGGGTTTATAAAAACAATTCTGCACTGCTGTTGGAAGTCTAAATTTGTACAACTTCATACAGACTCATTTGGCATTGTTTTGTAGGGTTGACAATCTATATACTCTGTGAATAAGAAATTTTGGTGCTACATATTTACCCTAGAGGAATGTATGAGTATGTGGACCAGAGTTCCAGTCTAGGAATGCTAATAGAAGCACTGCTCAAAATATCCTCAAACTGAAAATGAAGATCAAGACCAGAGTGGATTAAAATATAAAAAGTGGTATGTTCATATAATGTAAAATTCTGTACATCAACATGAATGAACACATGTAGTTGATTTTAAGAACAGAAATTTGAAAAAAAGAAGACAAAAAGTAAAGCACACAGAATAATTCCATCTACATAGGGTACAAAATATCAAACCGAAATCACCATATGTGTGAATTTAAATGAAATTGAACAGAGTCACGAATTGCGTCTGTTGAGCGGGAGAGGTGACTGTGATCAGAAAGGTGATCCAGGGGAGCATTAGGGCCCTTGGCATCATTCTAATCCTGACTGATGGTAATTCTATTAATATAATCATGCAGCTATATATGTTCACTTAATGTTCTCAGTATATACATTTTATCTTAAATAAAGATTAGATTACATCCTCCCAGAGAATAAATAAGGACTTTGCCCTTGAAATGATTACAATCTGGTAAGGGACAAAATTGAAAGAACAATTACTCAGTTCTGGCTGAGTATAATAAACACTGTAAGATAGACCTATCCATGGTTCTGCGAAGTCACACAGAAGCACCCAATTAAATTTTAACTGTGTCTGAGGCAGAAGAGAAGGTAGCTTGCTCATTCTCACACTCCCCATAGCCCCTGTGCCTGTCTCTTTCATGCATCAAGGTAGGAAGGCACCTATTGCTTAAATACTGGTAGTATAAGAATAAATATTCTAAGTCCTTGACTTTCAAGATTGCAAATCTTGATCCAGTTATAAATCAGGAAATATTAAAAAAGATACATGATCACAAAATCTAGTTTTTGCCCCCTTTTTACTGCTCCATTCATAACCAGGAATAGATTCTGTCACCCGGGAATAGAAATGTCACTGCCTAAGAAGCAGGTGCTAGCTGTCGGTCTGCCTCTATACACTGAAGATAGCTTGTGACTCTCAGTACCACGAGTACCTGTGTCTCCCTAGTCATGTCTGAAACTCTGGCAGTCATAAATTTTACCCATGTTCTTTGTGTCACACTAATGTGAAAATGACAGAGCACCGGTGGCTGCAAGGGATGGTAGAGACAATGTGAGTATTTGCTTTGCTCTGGACCCACCTGTAGTCCCAAAGTGACATGAAACAGCTACCAGATCTTTCCTTGTGTAAGGTGAGAGGTACAGATGTGAGCTGAAAGGTGGACCCTGCAGGCCAGAAGAGGAACTTGAGACAGAACATAGAACATAACAAAAAGATATAATAAATGTTGGCCCAGTCTGTGCCCCTGTATTTTCATCTTTGTGACTTGCTTGTTTAAAAAGAGACGCATTTGAGCTAAGATGGTACAAATAGAAATCTCAAAAGATACCAGCATAAGACAGAAGTAGATAAAATTGGAATAAACATCCTCCATCATTTGTGTCAGCCTCTCTAAAACTGAGGATAGAATTCTGAGAAAAGGAAGGGAAAGACCGAGTTTAGGGAGGGAGAGTGACAGAATGGGTATTGGTTAATCAAACAAAATTTTAGTAAATCTACTTGGAAATTAATAGTTGACTCTATTTGTGGGGGAGACAGTCAATAATTGACATTTTTTAATGCCGGGCACAATGAGCCATGGAAGCTTGGAATCAGCAATTAAACCGAGTTATATAAATCAAAGAAAGTTATACTGGTAGACGTGAGTTTGGGGCCATTATGTTTCTAACCTGCAAGAAATCTGACAATTTCCATCTCAATTTTCAGGACTTTTTAGTTGATCTCAATGCTTGCTCTGGAAATACTGTTTTACAGACAGTGATGAGATGTCTGAGGCTTCCCATAGAGACCCAATGTTTACTTGTGTAATCTTAACTCAGAAAAAGCTGTGCAAGATGAGCTTTGTAATTTGACCATTTAGACAAAGTCTTTCCCTTTGTTGATACATTTACAACAACTTGTACTTTTAGCTTATTCCATTGCAAAGAAATTCCTGGCACTTAACCATTTAAATTTAAGAAAGGTAATTAAGAAATAATTTTCCTCTGGTGATGCTATGGTCTTGTCAAATGAATCAGCTACCAGCATGGCATTAAAGGTTGCATCCAAACGGAGCATGCTTTACAATAATGGAAGCAGATGGTTTACCGAGTTAGGGAATGGGAACTGATTATTGATTTGCTATCCTTGTAATGACATCTGTGGAGAGTGATAATGGACTGTACCACTTGGAACAGAGTAAATAGCCATTTTTATATTACTTGCTTTCTTGCAAATTGGCTACTAGCAGTGAGAGTAAAATATATGGCTGTCTCATATCTTGAAGCACTAAACAAATTGCGCTAGAGAAATGCAATGAAGCACGATAGAACATTTGCTGATATTTATAACCTGAGCTCGGGCTAAAATCTCCACATTAAAAAGTTCACAATTCTCTCCGTTTATTTTCCACAGTCATCTGGGTATTACTTCCTCAATTTCTAGCTGTTGCAGTTATTTTGGAATAATGTATAATTGTTTTTTACCTAACAACGCTGAAGAACTACTCTGGGTCTCTTATCAATTTGTCATTTTGATGACAAAATAAAAGCTATTTTCTGGGCTTGTATTTCTTGAAAAATAAAAACGTATCCCTAGCATAATAATAGAAAGTATCAAGATACAAGAATGTAACTTTAAAATTGAAAAATCAGGAATAAAGACAGTACTGACTTGGGAATGAAACTTGGGTTTTCACTATGTCTTTCTTCTTTAATTGTAGCTTTCCTCCCACCCATTCCTTTCATGTGTTTGGCATTCTATCAGGAGCAGCTGCCTAGTTGTACTCATCTCTGAGTCACTCTTTCAACAATATTATTGTTTTATTCCTGTTGGAGGTGCTCTGAGTCTGCATACCTTTTGCTCTTAATTCTATTTGTAAACTAGATTATTTTGTCTATTACTAGACTGTTCAATGTACTTATGCCATGATAAAAGGTGTTTCTGTATTGGCACAGAAATTGCTTAAAGTTTTTTTTTTTTTTGGAAGAATTTTAGCCTCTAACCAGGAGAGTGGATTTCTATCCAGAAGTTAGTTCACTCCAATTGCAGGAGGTCCAGTTTGTATCCTTATGCAGAGAATCCAGGTCGTTAGAGAGAGGATGCACATGCCCTTCGCCTATCACTTCCCTCAAGCATCACTGAATAAATGAGTGGACATGGAATGTGAAGGGGAGAATTTAAAGGCTGTAGGCAGGGGTTCATGAACAACAAGTGTTTTTGTAATCGAATCTATTGGTTGTAGCTTCATGAACTCATCTGGAGAGAAAGATTATTAGGATATGCTAAGATCAGCAAAAGCACAGTGTAACAATGAATAGTGATATCCGCCTACACAAAGAATATGGAATAGTGTGTATCACATGTTTTCTACATATGACACATAAGAATCTCTTGCATTTATTAGAATTGTCATAGTAAGAGTGTTTTCAAATGTTTCATATAACCCAATCAGCGTTTTGAAGATAAACCATATGTATTTTTTTTTTTTTTGAGGCAGAGTCTGACTGTTGCCCCAGGCTAGAGTGCCACAGTGTCACATCTCACTGTGACCTCAAACTCCTGGGCTCGAGCAGCCAATCCTCTTGCCTCAGCCTCCTGAGTAGCTGGTACTACAGGCATGCATCACCATGCCTACCTAGATTTTTCTATGTTTAGTAGAGATGAGGTCGCACTTTTGCTCGGGCTGGTCTTGAACTCTTGATCTCAAGCAATCCACTTGCCTTGGTCCCCCCAGAGTGCTAGGGCTTGGGACATATTGCCAAGGGGATAAAGATACTGCTTAGTAGTTAAGAGATTGCTATGTTCCTTGTAATTCAATATATTCTAGAATAGTCAGGCTTTTACTTTTTTCATAAACTTACCATAAATGTTTTCCTTAGAGAGAACCACAAGTCCCTGAGACAAATCTGAAGCAGAGAAATATACTTACTGCATGTTCAGTAAGTGCTTAGTTTCCAGAGTCCTCTCTCCCCCTCTCCTCTCACTGAGATCTTGTTTAATAGCATTTACTTTTAGTTGGAGATCAGTGGCCGCTCCTCTGAAACTTTTTATTTTATTGTGAGTTCTAGAGCTAGTTGATAGGTTAAAAATGCTTTTCTTTAAAATTCATTTCAGTTGGTTTATTACTTGCTGGTCATGTGAGCGCGACTGTACTTGTCTTCAGCCAGAAATAGTTACGATCACTGGTCATGTAGCCATGCTCCCATAATAAAACTCAAGCAAAACCCAAACATTTTCATAATCAAAATATATGTGTACCCTGGTTTTATAAAGATATGCTTCCTTTTATAGTTCAGTGGTTCTAAAGTGGGGTTGATTTTGTCGCTACATGGATATTTGGCAACGTCTGGAGACATTTTTGGTCCATGCAGTAGGAACCAGGAGCACTGCTCCCGACACCTCATGGGTGGAGGCCAAGTATGCAGCTAAAAGCAGAAAACAACCATCCATCACAAAGATGGGAAACTTAAGTCTGTGCAAAATGGTGCTGCAATAGCTTTGTCTTGTAAAGAGGAAGCTTGACACATACATCTCATTATGCTAAATACTAATTGAAAATGAATATAAACATAAAGGCTAAAATATAAAGCTTTCCAATGAAAACAAGGAGAAAAATCAGTGTGACCTTGGGAATATGCAAACACTTCTAAGCAAGACTCAGATTTTCTAGACACAAACAGGACTTATTATAAAAGAGTTGGTAAAATTAATGTCATCAAAATCAAATGTGCATGCTCTTTAAAAAACAATTTTCAGAAAATAAAGAACTTAGCCACCGACTAGGAGAAAACATACACAATACATAAACATGACAACTTATCTGTATTGAAAATAAATAAACTCCTGTGACTCAATAATAAAAAGAAATAGAACCCAATAAAATTGGAAGTATACTTAAACAGTTACTTTACAAAGGAAGATACATGAATGGCCATTAAGAAAATAAAGTGCTAAGAATCATTAGACATCAGGGAAATGAATATTAAAACGACAGCAAAATGCTATTAAACACTAAGCTAAATTAAAAAAAGGAAGATAACAACAGATATTGGCAAGGATGTCAGCAACTGGAAATTTTATGTATTATCAGTAAGAGTGTAAAATTATCCAACATCTTTAGCAATTAGCATAGCAGGTTTCCATAAAGATGAGTACACAGCTGTCCTATGAGCCAATAAATAGTTTGTCTAGATATATTCCCAAGAGAAATAAAAGCATATGCCCACAAAAAGTGCTGGACAACAATGTTAATAGCGATTTGACTCATAATAAACTCTGGAAGAAAACTAAGTGTCTACCAACAAGATATGGGTAAATTATTTTTGCGTGAATTCATGAAATTGGAATGCTACATAACAAAGAAATGTACCATTTTTACATGGAAAAGCCTGGATGAACCTCAAAAACCCTATACTCGGCAAAATAAGCCAGACACAGAATGGAATTATTACTCCATGTAGATGAAGTTCCAGAGTAGGCAAATCTAACGTAAAAGGGCCAAATCACCATATTAATTGGGCCTGGGGAGTTGAAAGGGAGAGGGGAGGAGAAAGGGAATCTTTCTGGTGTGAAGGTATAGCTTTATACTTTGACAGACTGGGTTTTACAGAGGTATGCTGACAAACTGCTTCTCAGTAACAAAACACCAAATGGTAGCATTTGCACATTTTTTTATTTGTTGTAAATATTCTACGATTAGTTGTAAACTGCCAATGGTTTAACAACTGACTTGTAAAATGTTTGAACATTTAGTATTTCTGCCTTATTAGTTGGCTCCAGCAAACCACTGAATGCTGGTATGAACAGTTACCAAAGCTCATCAAACTGGACCCTGCAGATCCCTATGCATTTCACTGCAGGCTAATCATACTTTAATAAAAAAGATAAGAAAATAAGAATTTATCTACTCTGCAAGATAGGCTAGCTAAGCACAATCATTCTTAAAAACACACTTAATGTGTCTGAAGACCGTGCGCCTGCCTTCTTTAGAGAAGTTTCTCTTCAGATCTTTTGCCCATTCTGAGATGGGAAAAAAGGCTCATTATCCTTAATCATCAGAGAAATGCAAATCAAAACTACCTTGAGATATCATCTAACTCCAGTATGATTAGCCCACATGACGAAATCCCAAAACCAGAGATGTTGGCGTGGACGGGGAGAAAAGGGAACACTTCTACATTGCTGGTGGGAATGCAAACTAATACATCCCTTTTGGAAAGGCGTTTGGAGAACACTCAGATATCTAAAAATAGACTTGCCATTTGATCCTATAATTCCTTTACTTGGTATATACCCAGAAGACCAAAAATCACATTACAACAAAGATATCTGTACCAGATTGTTTATTGCAGCCCAATTCATAATTTCTAAGTCATGGAGGAAGCCCAAATGCCCATCTATCCACGAATGGATTAATAAAACTGTGGTACATATGTACCATGGAATATTATGCAGCCTTAAAGAAAGATGGTGAGTTTACCTCTTTCATAGTCTTTCTACTTTTTGATGTAGGTTTTTGTTGTTATGAACTTTCCTCTAAGTACTTCTGTTACTGTATTCCTAAGTTAATGGTATGTTGTGCTTTCATTTTCATTTGTTTTAGGAAATTTTTTAGTTATCTTAATTTGTTCATTGACCCAATAATTGTTCAGAAGCATGTTGTTTAATTTCCATATGTTTTAGGACTTCCAGAGTTTCTCTTTGTTACTGATTTCTAGTTTAAATCCATTATGGTCAGAAAATATATGTCATCTGATTTTAATTTTTTTGAATTTGGGGGGATTGGTTTTGTGGCCTAACATATGGTTTATCCATGAATATTTTCCATGTTCTAAGGACAAGAATTTGTATTCAGCAGCCCTTAGATAAATTGTTGTACAAATGTATATTAGGTCCATTTGGTCTATTGTTCAGGTTCTGTTTGATATTTCTTTGTTGATTATCTTAGAGGATCTGTCTGTCAAATGTTGAAGTTAGGGTGTTGAAGTCCCATGTGATTGTTCTATTAGAATCTATCTTTCTCTTTAGTTTTAATAACAATTGATTTATATATCTGCATGCTCCATTTCTGGGTATCCTTGATCATTGTTTAACGACCTAATTTTTCTATTTTTATGTTTTTTTCTTGAATTCGATTTTATCTGATGTAAGTATACCTACTCATACTGTTTTTGGTTTCTGTTTGCATGGAATATATTTTATGCTCCCTTTATTATTAGTATATGTGTGTCTTTATAGGTAAAGTAAGTTTTTTGTAGGCAGCATGAAGCTGTGTCTTATTTGTTAATCCATTCAGCCAGTCTCTTTCTTTTTATTGGATAATTTAGTCCATTTCCATTCAATGTTATTATTGTTAGTTAAGGATTTACTCTTGCCATGTTTTTAATTATTATTATTATTATTCTGGTTGTTTGATTGGTCCTTTTTCCTCCTTTCTTTTCTTATTGTTTTCCATCATTTAAAAGTGTTTTTCTCTGGTGGTATGTTTTAATTTCTTGAGGTTTATTTCTTGGGTATCTCCTGCAAGTTACTGTTTTGCAGTTACCATGATGTTTGCTAATAATATCTTATAGCTAATTATTTTAAACTGATAACAACTTAACTCTGATTCCAAGGAAAAGAAACAAACCAACAAGGAGAAAACAGGGTGGGGGAACCTCTATGTTTTAACTCGATACCCCTACTTTTTAACTCTGTTGTCTCTACGAATATCTTTTTAGACTGTCTCTTAAAAAGTTGTTACAGTTATTTTTTTTTTCAGAGTAATATGAAAGCACAAATGATTAGGTTACATTGTCTGAATTTGTAAGGTGAGCTCCCTGTTGTAGTTATGTCATGCACCCAGGAGGTGTACTATATACCTTCACATTGTGCCTATTATGTGGAAGCTTACCAATCTCCCTCCTTCCTCCTCTTTCTCTCCTCCTTCAACCCCCTCCTCACAATCTGAATTAAATTGAGTCTTTCTCTTGTGTAGATGTGTATTAGTTAGTCTACTTGCTTCATATTAGTATTGAGTTCATTGGATACTTGATTTTCCAATCTTCTGATACTTTACTAAAGAAAATGTTCTCCAACTCTATCCAGATAAATACAAAAGATGTAAAGTCTCTATCTTTTTATGGCTGAATAGTATTCCATGGTATACATATACCACACCTCATTAATCCATTCATGGATCGGTGGGCACTTGGGTTGATTCTATATCTTGGCAATTGTGAAGTGAGCTACGATAAACAATCTAGCACAAATGTCCTTATGATAAAATAAGTTTTTCTTCTGAGTAGATGCCTAGTAATGGGATTGGGGATCAAATAGAAGGGCTATTTTAAGTTCTTTGAGGATTATATATGTTTCTTTCCAAAGAGGATGCATTAGTTTGCAATCCCACCATCACTATAGCAATATTACTTTTGTATTTTTGTCTGTTTTTTATTCTAATTACATATATATGTATATATGTTTGCTTTGCATTTCTTTTTTTTTTTTATTAAGTCATTTGTACATATATCCCTAATACATTTATGCCATTGTGGGATTCAATGTGTTGATTATTTGTACAAATTGGAGTGCTTACATCCTACCAATCAACATAGCCTTCACCTCACTTACCCAATTACAGTGTTAAGACATTTGTGTTCTACACCTGATAGATCCAACTTGTACTTGCATTATGCTCCATAGATGTGGCCCCCTTATTAACCCTCCCTATATCAACCCACTCTCTCCCTTCCTTTCCTTTCCCTCCTTCATCCTGGGCTATAGCTGCGATTCATCTTTCATATGAAAGTGTGAGTGATTATATATTGGTTTCATAGTAGTACTGAGCAATTTGGATATATTTTTTTTCACTCCTGAGATACTTTACTAAGAAGAATATTTTCCAGCTCCATCCATGTAAACGTCTAAAAGGTAAAGTCTCCATTTTTTTAATGCTGCATAGTATTCCATGGTATACATATATCATAATTTATTAATCCATTCATGGATCGATGGGCACTTAGGCTTCTTCCATGACTTGGCAATTGTGAATTGAGCTGCAATGAACAATCTGATGCCAATATCTTTGTTGCTAAATGATTTTTAGACTTTTGGATATACACCTAGAAGAGGAATTGCAGGATTAAACGGCACGCCTACATTTAGATCCCTGAGCGTTCTCCAAACTTCCTTCCAAAAGGAACGTACTAGCTTGCATTCCCACCAGCAGTGCAGAAGTGTTTCCTTTTCTCCACATCCACACCAACATCTGTAGTTTTGGGATTTTGTGATGTGGGCTTCTCTTACTGGAGTTAGACAGTATCTCAGAGTGGTTTTGGTTTGCATTTCTCTGATGATTAAAGATGATGAGCATTTTTTCATGTGTCTGTGGAATGCACCTGTCTTCTTCAAAGAAGCTTCTGTTCATGTCTCTTGCCCACAATGAAATGGGATCACTTGTTTTTTTTCTTGGTAATAAGTTTGAATTCTCTTTGGATTCTGGTTATTAGACCTTTGCCAGAAATATAACTTGCAAAAATCCTCTCCCATTCTGAGGACTGTCTATTTGCTTTCCTTAGTGTGTTCTTGGAAGTTCAGAAGCTTTTTAATTTGATCAGATCCCAGTGATGTATTTTTAATGTTGCTTCAATTGCCTGGGGTATCCTCCTCATAAAGTATTCTCCCAGGCCACTTTTTTCAAGTATTTCCATTGCACGCTCTCCAAGAATTTTTATAGTTTCATGTCTTAAGTTTAAGTCCTTTACCCATTGAGAATCAATTTTTGTTAGATAGGGAATCTTTCCCTCAATTATATTTTTGATAGGCTTATCAAACATCAAATGACCATAAGTGTCTGGGTTCACTTCTTGGTCTTCAATTCTGTTCCATACATCTACCTCTCTAATTTTGTGCCAGTACCATGCTGTTTTCATCACTATTGATTTACAGTATAGTCTGAAATCTGGAAGCGTGATTCCTCCTGATTTTTTTTTATTTCTGAGTAATGTCTTGGCTATTTGAGGTTTTTTCTGTTTCCTTATAAAACTAAGTACTAATTTTTCCAGCTCTTTAAAGTATGACAGAGGTGCTTTAACAGGGATTGCTTTAAAATTGTATATTGCTTTGGGTAGTATGGACATTTTAACAATTTTTATTCTTCCCAGCCATGAGCATGGTATATTTTTCCATTTGTTGACATCTTCAGCTATTTCTTTTCTCAGAGTTTCATAGTTCTCTTTATAGAGATCTTTCACATCCTTAGTTAGATACATTCCCAGATATTTCATTATCTTTGGCACTATTGTAAAGGGAATAGAGTCCTTGACTGTTTTTTCCCCTTGACTATTGTCAGTATATATACTGACAGATTTGTGATATTGATTGTGTATCCTGAGACACTGCTATATTCCTTTATCACTTCTAGGAGTTTTGTAGTTGAGTCCCTGGGTTTTTCCAGATATACAATCATATCATCTGCAAAGAGTGACAGCTTGATCTCCTCTGGTCTAATTTGGATCCCCTTGATTGCCTTCTCTTGCCTGATTGCAATGGCTAAAACTTCCATTACAATGTTAAAAAGCAGTGGAGACAATGGGCAACCTTGCCTTGTTCCTGATCTGAGTGGAAATAATTTCAATTTTACTCCATTCAATATGATATTGGCTGTGGGTTTGCTATAGATGGCTTCTATCAGTTTAAGAAATGTTCCTTCTATACCGATTTTCTTAAGCATTCTGATCAAGAAAGGATGCTAGATATTATCAAAAGTTTTTTCTGCATCAATTAAGAGAATCATATGGGTCTTTTTTTAAAAATTTGTTTATGTGATGTATTATATTTATGGATTTACATATATAGAACCATCCTTGGGACCCTGGGATGAAACCCACCTGGTCGTGATTTATAATTTGTTTGATGTGTTGTTGGATTCTGTTTGCTAGGATATTATTGAATATTTTTGCATCAATATTCATTATAGATATTGGTCTATAATTTTCTTTTCTTGTTGAGTCTTTTCCTGGTTTAGGTATCAGGGTGATATTTCCTTCATAGAATGTGTTGGGAAGTATTCCTTCTTTTTCTATGTTTTGGAAAAGGTTAAGTAATATAGGCACTAGTTCCTCTTTAAAGGTTTGGTAGAATTCTGATGTGAAGCCATCTGGTCCTGTGCTTTTCTTTTTGGGTATATTTCTTATAGTTGATGCTATTTATAAGTATATTTTTAGTTGTTTGGCATTCATAGAGGGTACAAAGAATTAGGATATACTGATTACATTTCTTAAATAACACCCTCTTATAATTGTGTCCCAACCTAAAGAGGTTTGCCATACACTGTGACCCCATCCCTCTGTCTCATCATCACGCCCCACTTCCTCATTCCCCTACCCGCCCCCCGTATTAGCTCATCTACTGCCTTCATATTAGAATACAGTACATTTGGATTCTTGCTTTTCCATTCTTGTGATGCTATACTAAGAAGAACGTTTCCACCTCCATCCAGGTTAACACAAAAGATGTGAAGTCTCCATCATTTTAGTGGCTGCATAGTATTCCATGCTATATATGTACCATGGCTTATTAATCCATTTCTGGGTTGGTGGGCATTTAGGCTGTTTCCATATTTTGGTAATTATAAATTGAGCTGTGATAAATAGTCTAGTGCAAATGTCCTTATGATATGTGGTAGACTTTCTGGGGTTTTCTAGGTATAGGACCATATCATGAGCAAAGAACAAGAGTTTGACCTCCTCTGCCCTCATTTGGATTCCCTTTATATCCTTCTCTTGCATTAGCTAGAACTTCCAGCACAATGTTGAATAATAGTGGCAGTAGTGGATGATAGATGTATGTGTTGGTCTGAATCCCCAAATCTTTTCCATCATGCCATATGTCTATCTTTATGCCACTACCACTATATTTTGATGACTGGCTTTGTACAAAGCTTTGAAATGGGGAAGTGTGAGTCCTCCAACTTTGTTCTTCTGTTCATTTATGACTATTTTGCTATTTGGGGCCCCTTGCAATTTTATATGATATAGCAAATTGACTTTTCCATTTATTCAATAAGCCATTGTAATTTTGATAAAGATTATCTTAAACTTGTAGGTCATTTTGGATAATAATACTATTTATATATTAAGTGTCTTAATCTGGAAAATAAATTTCCATTTGTTTAAGTCTTCTTTTATTTATTTTGAAACCAATGTTTTGTAGTTTTCAATGTACAAATTCTACACCTGCTTGGTTAGTTTTTCTCTAGGTATTTTATTCTTTGGATTGATATAATAAATGAATTTGTTTTCTTAAATTGCTTTTTGCGTTATTCTTTGCTAGTGTATAAAAATAAAATTAATTTCTGGCCTGTTTACTTGTACCCTCACATTAACCTAAAATCAATTTACTTATAAAAATTTATTTAAAATTTACTTAAATAAAATTAATTTTGTGTATTGTTGTTATAATCTGAAACTTTGATGAATTTGTATATTAACTCTGGTAGGGTTTCTTTTGTGATCACATTGGGATATTCTCTATGAAGGATCATGTCACCTGTTAATATAGTATTATTTCTTTCCATATTAGGTATATTTTATTTTGTCTAATTTTTTTTTTTTTTTTTTTTTACCTAATTGTTTGACAAGAATTTCCAAAATAGCGTTTGTGGTAGAAGCAGGCATCTTTTTATTGTTCTTGATCTAAGAAGAAAAAGCTTTCAGTCTTTCACCATTGAGTACAAAGTTTGTTGTAGGTATTTTATAAATGCTCTTCCCCAGTCTTTTCAGGTTTACTTTGAGTTAAGATACTTCTTCAATGCTTACCAAGACCATTTACAACATGGCCTTTTCCTTCACTTCCTACACACACTCAGCCTAGATTTAGTCAAAGGGAAAGTTCAGTGTTCTCAGTTTTCTTATGAATACTCATCCTGCCTTGGGCAAATTCTTTAGCACCCTTGAGCACTTGTAAATGCCCTAATATCCTTAATAAGCAAATAAACACTCCAACATTTCCTGTCAGGCTTTTGTTTCCCTATTGCATGCCTCAACCATAATTTTTGCCTCAAGTTATCTGTTTGCCTTATAGTAATTTTGAGGCATGCCCACCATTTTCCACTCTTGTGTGAGTCCTGAGTTAGGCAAAACAAAGACAAACACTTTTTGTCAATACTAAAGGTAGACTCCAGACAAAGGATAAAAAATAAAATTATTTGTGAATAAGGTTTATTCTGCTCCCTTCAGAACCAGTGACCATGGTACCACACTGGGATTGTGGACTGCTATTTCCTATATCTCTAAGCCATGAAGGGACTGGACATAGGACAAATAGAATGCCACAAGCTTTCCTGCCATTCGTAAGTTGTCTATTTATTGATTGCAAATCTTTAACTATTTTCCAGAGAACCGACAGAGTTACTTCGGCAATTTTTGTTTATTTTTTTAATCCTCCTGTAGTGAACTGGACCCTTCAAGCTGTCTACTCTGTCATTTTCACTGGGGTTTACATCTTTGTTTTTGAAAGAACATTTCACTAAATGCAGAGCAGAACTATGGTCTGGTATTTTTCTTTTTCCCCCCAACACTTTAAATATTTCACTTCACTTCATGTCCTTGCTTTCATGATTTCTAAAGGGAAATTTTGTATAATTCTTATGTTGCAGGAAGACAAGGCCCAATGGAGAGAAAGAGCACCCAAACACCACGTTTATAAGAGGAAGGGCTTTATTCACCAGCTGGGAGCTTATGGCATAGAAAAATTCCAAATGGCTGCGCTTGCTGTCTAGCTTGATCTTCCCTTTTTTATAGACAGTCAAGAAGTTCCACCCCACAGGTACCCTTCTCATTGGCCAGTTAGAATCAAGCAGGAGATGCTAGTCCAGCCCCCACAGAACTACAGAATTTCACAGAACTTGGAAATTTCCAAGTCCCAGGAAGTTATAAATTCCTAAGGGCTGAGTCACCATGGAGAGGACCCTGCAAGTGTATCCTTGTGCTCTCCTTGACAAAACCTGTTCTCCCAGACCTCACCCTTCTCAGGTATCCTCTCT